>CM053035.1:26202323-26301926 GCA_028564925.1 Lithobates sylvaticus | reverse complement strand
TTATTCTGGGTGGACGTCCGTAGGACATACTCCCAGAATCTTGCTCCCACACGCCCCCTGGGACGCGCACCCAGAAACATCCGTGACCGCCGGGTCCCGAGGACCCCGGCGCATCACGGTAAACGGCCGCTGGTGGCGGCCGTTTACCACGTGATCGCTCCATCAAATGACGGAGCGATCACATGTACACAAACCGGCGTCACGTCATGACGCCGGTTTCTCCCTCCCCTCTCTGTACCAATCGGTACAGTGAGAGGGGAGAAGCGGAGAGGGGGAGAGACGGGACCAGCACTGTGGGCTGGATGTGTAGTGCCCACAGCGCTGGTCAGTGATAGCACTGCGCAATACTCTGCCCCACTGTGCAATACTCTGCCAACACTGTACAATACTCTGCCAACACTGTACAATATTCTGCCAACACTGTACAATAATTTGACAGAAGATCAAGGAGCGGGACTTTGTATGAGGCACACGGAAGCAGTGACAACAGTTTAGGTAAAAAGCTGGTTTTAATAGCTATAAATAATCATATATTTCCATATTATTGCACATAATTGTATATTAATATTTTCAGTTTCAAAAAATTACATGTTCCGACACGGACTTCAATGTAAATACATACGACACTTAAGTACATGTAATTTTATGAAACTGAAAATATTAATATACAATTATGTGCAATAATATGGAAATATATGATTATTTATAGCTATTAAAACCAGCTTTTTACCTAAACTGTTGTCACTGCTTCCGTGTGCCTCATACAAAGTCCCGCTCCTTGCTCTTCTGTCAAATTATTGAATCGGGATGGAGGAGGGGACCCGAACGGCCCCACTGCCTCACTTAAAGTGGTGGGACACCCTGAAAACAAATACTTAAAAAAATGTTAGTAACCATTTAAAATGAAAAAAAAAAATGGCTGTTGCTAGGCAGATCGTCCTAATCTGCCTCCTCCAGCGCCGCGGTGATCTTCTCTTCTTCCGTCTTCTGGTGAATGGGGCGCGGTGTGTTATGGGAACTATGTCCCACAACACATCGCGTTCCCCATTCACAAATTAGAGTCGCGCATGCGCAGTAGGCCGTGTGCCGACTCACGCATGTGCAGTCGGTTGCGCGCCGACTCGCGCATGCGCAGTAGGAAACGTGAAGCCGTTTCCCTTACTGAGGATGGCGGCGCTGGAACCGGATCGCCGAGGGACAGCTCGTCCTCCACGACCGACATCGCGGGCGCCCTGGGAGGGTAAGTGTACTTATTAAAAGTCAGCAGCTACTTTTTTTTTAGCTGCTGACTTTTAAAAAAAAAAAATTGTAAGGTGAAACACCCCTTTAAAGTCCCAAATATCCTGCCTTTGTAATTAACACTGTGCAATACTCTACCAATACTCTGCCAATACTCTGCCAATACTCGCCAGTACTCTGCCAATACTCTGCCAATACTCTGCAATAAATTTTAATAGAAACAAAGAATTAATTTTTTTTACCAAATTTTCTGTATTTTTTGATTTATAGTGCAAAAAATAAAAAACCCAGCAGTGATTAAATACCACCAAAAGAAAGCTCTATTTGTGTGAAAAAAAGGACAAAAAATGTCATTTGGGTACAGTGTTGCATGACTGAGTAATTGTCATTCAAAGTGTGAGAGTACCGAAAGCTGAAAATTGGTCTGGTTAGGAAGGGGGTTTAAGTGCCCAGTGGGTAAGTGGTTAAACGGAACTCCCAAGGGTGAAAGACCACCACAGATGTTATAGATGGCCACCAAACGAACCTCCGATGGAAGGAACACCAAGGTTGGGTTTTGAAGGTCAAAAACCCAACTGGACAGCAGGGCAACCTCTCATCCGGTTAGTATGAAAAAAAGGAACGCTTCCAATAGTGTAGATTAAAGGGGTATAGTTGTTTATTTCTAAAAACCGGCGCCATACAGCAATAAAAAACTGTGATCACAAGTAAAAAAAATCAGGGCGATGTGAGGAGCGATAAGCCTAGCCCATTCCTTCATTTATTGGACTTTTTCACATTTGTCCTTTTATACATGCCACCAAGGGTTGCCAATCTCCCGCAGCATGAAATTATCAGCCCCTGATATTTACTGGCAATCACAGATTTTTTACAAACTGTCAGTAAATTTACTGGCGGTTGGCAACCCTGCGTGACTTTTGTACATTTGATCTTTTACACGGTTTCATTTATATATTAATGTGTATATGTATTAGTGCTACAACATTCACCATTATCCTGCTGGAAGGAGACATCAGAAGATGGGGACACTGTAGTCATAAAGGGATGGACATGGTCAGCAACAATACTCGGGTATAAATGATGCTCAATTGGTACTAAGGGGCCCAAAGTGTGCCAAGAAAATATTCCCCACACCATTACACCACTACCACCAGCCTGAACCGTAGACACAAGGCAAGATGGATCCATGGCTTTCATGTTGTTTACACCAAATTCTGACCCGACCATCTGAATGTCGCAGCTGAAATCGAGACTCATCAGACCAGGCAATGTTTTTCCAGTCTTCTGTTGTCCAATTTTGTTGATCCTGTGCCAATTGTAACCTCAGTTTCCTATTATTAGTTAACAGGAGTGGCTCCCGGTGTTGTTTTCTGCTGCTGTGGCCCTTCTGCTTCAAGGTTCGTTGTGTTGTGTGTTCAGAGATTTGTTTTCTGCATACCTTGGTTGTAACGAGTGGTTATTTGAGTTACTATCACCTTTCTATCATCTAAAACCCATTCTCCTCTGACCTCTGACATCAACAATGCATTTTCATCCACACAACTGCCGCTCACTGGATATTTTCTCTTTTTCGGACCATTCTCTGTAAACCCGAGAGATGGTTGTGTGTGCAAAATCCCAGTAGATCAGCAGTTTTTGAAATACTCCAACATACCAACAACCATGCCACGTTCAAAGTCACTTAAATCCCCCTTCTTCCCCATTCTCATGCTCGGTTTGAACTTCAGCAAGTCGTCTTCATCACATCTAAATGCCTAAATGCATCGAAGTGCTGCCATGGGATTGGCTGATTAGCAATTTGTGTTACCAAGGAATTGAACAGGCGTACCTAATAAAGTGTCCGGTGAGTGTAGAGATTATCATTAAAGGGCTCCTCTTTATGTATTGGAGATAAGAACATACAGCATATAGGCATTTGTATCTGGGTTACGCAGGCTCAGATCTGATGTCACTGGATGTCTCCTACGCTTGTTCCCTGTTTCCTGGCACAGGGATTCCTCAGCAGTCTCACACCCTGGGGCAGGGTGTGGTATAGTGTGGGTACAGTATATTACAGCCGATCGCTTATTCCTTAGCTAAGTATTAGTAGGCGAACGCAGACAGTTCATGCCGAGGTTACTGAGCGGGCTGGTAAAGAAGGCTTCCGCACTAAACCATTAACCACTTGCCTACCGGGCACTTACACCCCCCTTCCTGCCCAGGCCCTTTTTCAGCTTTCAGCGCTGTCGCACTTTGAATGACAATTGCGCGGTCTCCCTATCCTGTACCCAGATGACATTTTTATAATTTTCTTCACACAAATAGTGCTTTCCTTTGGTGGTATTTAATCACTAATGGGTTTTTTATTTTTTACAAAAAAAATTTAGAAAAAAAGTAATTTTTCTCCTTCACTGATGTGCGCTGATGAGGCTGCACTGATGGGCGCTGATAGGCTGAACTGGTGGGCATTGATGAGGTGGCATTTATGGGCACTGATGAGGCAGCACTGATGAGGAGGCACTAATATGCCGCACTTATGGGCACTGATGGGCACTGTTAAGTGGCACTGATGGGCACTAATAGGTGGCACGGATGGGCACTAATAGGTGGCACTGATAGGCAGCACTGGTGGGCACGGATAGGCGGTACTGATGGGCACTGATGGGTGACATTGATGGGCATTGATGGACAGCAGTGAAGGGCATTGATAGGCAGCACTGATAGGCAGGACTGATAGCCAGCACGGACTGGCATCACTAATGGACACTGACTGGTGGCACTTATGGGCAGTGGTGGGCACTGATTGCTGGCAGTGGTGGGCACTTATTGCTGGCACTGGTGGGCACTCATCGCTGGCACTGATTTGTGGCACTGGTGTTGCTATTGTAATCAGGGATGATCAGTGCTCTGATTACATGTATAGATGTCTCCTGTGAGAATGACAGTTTGGGAGTCGGCAGTTACATTTAAAAAAATAAAATGTAAAATTGACAAGCGACACCAACATAGTTGTATCTTTGTTCTTAAAAACTACAGGATAATGGTGTAAAGCATAATAATATTATTCTTGATATCACTAGAAAAAAACGTCTTTGAAAATTAATTTGCAATAACTCCATCAGTATCACCAGCAAAGTAGCTTCATTGTTATCCCATTAAAGAAGAAGAGAATTGTGCGCTGCATTTCGATAATTTGCCGCGTCACGAATGTTAATTCTCCATTCCGAACGCTAGTTTACAAGACGACCGCTTCCGGCTCGTCCTTGCTTCCGAGGATGCGTGTTTGTACTTTGGACTTTCGTTCCGACGGACTTGTGTACACACGATCGGAAAACTTAAAAACCTGCTAGCCAACATTTGTTGGCGGAAAGTCCGACAACAATTGTCCGATGGAGCGTACATGCGGTCGGATTTTCCGCCAACAGCCTGACATTGAACATTTCCCGTTGGAAAATCCGATCGTGTGTACGGGGATTAAGGGTAACTGTTTGATTTACATTGGAACTTTTACTTTTCCTTTAAACAAAAGTGGGCCATTAAACCCTAAAACTGCATTTTCTGAATGGTCTGAACTCACTGGAAAGCACTAAACCTTGAGCAAAACCCCCTGATATCACAATGTACAGTACATACATAACTTGTCCTAGGGGCTCTTTCTTTGTTTATTCATTCACCTGTTGGTGGGTGCAGCGTGGGGGCAGCGTGGTGCAGCGTGGTGCAGCGTGGGGCAGCGTGGGACAGCGTGGAGCAGCGTGGGGCAGCATGGTGCAACGTGGTGCATCGTGGGGCAGCGTGGGGCAGTGTGGTGCAGCGTGGGGCAGCGTGGTGCAGCGTGGTGCAGCGTGGTGCAGCGTGGTGCAGCGTGGGGCAGCATGGGGCAACGTGGTGCAGCGTGGTGCAGCGTGGTGCAGCGTGGGGCAGCGTGGGGCAACGTGGTGCAGCGTGGTGCAGCGTGGTGCAGCGTGGGGCAGCGTGGGGCAACGTGGTGCAGCGTGGTGCAGCGTGGTGCAGCGTGGGGCAGCGTGGGGCAACGTGGTGCAGCGTGGTGCAGCGTGGGGCAGCGTGGGGCAGCGTGGGGCAGCGTGGGGCAACGTGGTGCAGCGTGGTGCAGCATGGGGCAGCGTGGGGCAACGTGGTGCAGCGGCAGTAACACACACTTAGTCCAGATGCAATTGAAAGAATTGGTATTGAAGTCAAAGTAAAACAGTTCATAACAAGTCCAGTGGAAGGCAGCCCAACCGGGAACAGTCACAGATTAACCGCTTGCCGACCGCCTGAGGCAGATATACTGCGACAGAAGGTACGTACGTACGGGCGAACTAACGTACCTGTACATTGCCCTTTAAGAGGCGGCCTGTGGGCAATTGTCTCATGGGGAGGAAGAACGGGGAGATGCTAATGTAAACAAGCATCTCCTCGTTCTGCCTAGTGACAGTGTCACTGATCTCTAATCCCGGTGATCGGGAGCTATGATCAGTGACGTGTCACACGTAGCCACGCCCCCCACAGTTAGAAACACTCCCCAGGGCACACTTAACTCCTACACTGCCCCCTAGTGGTTAACCCCTTCACTGCCAGTGTCATTTACACAGGAATCAGTGCATTTGTATAGCACTGATTGATGTATAAATGACAATGGTCCCAAAAATGTGTCAAAAATGTCCGATGTGTCCGCCATAATGTCGCAGTCATGATAAAAATCGCTGATCGCCGCCATTACTAGTGAAAAAAAAATTATTAATAAAAATGCCATAAAACTATCCCCTATTTTGTAAACGCTATAACTTTTGCTCAAACAAATCAATAATCTCTTATTGCGATTTTTTTTTATGAAAAATATGTAGAAGAATACGTATCGGCCTAAACTAAAAAAAATGTTTTTTTATATATTTTTTGTGGATATTTATTATAGCAAAATGTAAAAAATAATGTGTTTTTTTCAAAATTGACGCTCTTTTTTTGTTTATAGCGCAAAAAATAAAAACCGCAGAGATGATCAAATACCACCAAAAGAAAACTATTTGTGGGAAAAAAAAGGACGTCAATTTTGTTTGGGAGCCACGTCGCACGACCGCGCAATTGTCAGTTAAAGCGACGCAGTGCCGAAAAAGTGCTCTGGTCAGTAAGGGGGTAAATTCTTCCAGGGCTGAAGTGGTTAACAGCACCTTGTAGCAGGACTGGTCCTAGCCAAACTGACAGCATCTTCTTGAAGGGTTTAATGCAGCCCGGCCAGTCCATGCCCAAGCACGGAGGTTTCCAGGGAGAGTGGTGAATACCTATGCTGTCCCTACTCATCTTGAACCTCTCCCTGCCACTATCACTGTCCCTACACTACTCACATGCTAGAATGCGGGCCAAACCCAGAAGCCAAGGTCTTAAATAGACTCTGCCACACATAAGATGGCCACCAGAGTCACATGGCCAGCTGGCATCCAACCAGATCCCTGCTCAGTGACTCAGGAAACCATAGAGGAACCATGTTCCTCTTGACTTCCTTCCCCTCGGCAATGCTGCTGCAATTTATCACCACCCACAGTAGAGGAAGTGAACTTCACCTGCCTTCACACCCCCTTTATTATAAACAGTATATTATGCATTTTTTTTAATTACTGCATTTGTTATGACAAGGATGAGCTTGGTTTCAGCTTGAGTTTGGTTTGAACCCATGTTCGGCCATCCTCAGAAGGAATCTGTCAATGCTAGGCAAATCAGTTTGCAGCGGAGGCATTCCCTGCCCCATAATTGGACTTACACAAAGTGGAGAGCGTGCTTGTGACATCATTGACTTATTATGACCACATGGCCATTGTCATTGACCTAATATGGCCATGCTACCATATTAGGTAAATAACATCATGAGCATCCCCACCACGTTGTGTGCGTTCACCTGCAAGAAATGCCTCAGTTGCTACTGATTGGCCCAGCACTGACAGCTTCCCTCTGGGTTAGAACCCAACTTCTTCTGGCTTAGCTGTCAAGTCATTACTTTTGCTCTCCATGTCTACGAAGAGTGCTGAAAGCTGAACCTATGTTTTTTTAAGGGCTTTCTATTTCCTTTATGTGAATACCAACAAAAAAAGTCATACACATTCTTCTTCTTTCCTGGTTGGGAGATGGCCCTAGAGAAGTCTATCAGGTTGTAATGTGCAGGTGCAGTCAAGAGAGGGAGCCTTTTACTGCTGAATGCAAACAACACCGCTGAAACAATGGAGGTCACCGCCCTGATTTGGAGGGACTGTCCATTATTTAGAGCAATGTCCCTCTGTCCCTCATTCCTCCTCATTTGTCCCTCATTTTGGTCTGATCTATAGAGATGTATATAAAATGCACTTTTTATCTATCAAAAAGTGTTTCCCAGCGCCAAACCGTTCATCTGATTTCTAAATTGCTGCATTTGTAAATTCCAGAAGCCAATATAAAGGAATAGTAGTGGTAAAAAAAAAGCACTTGTGGGTTTAACCAATCTTGTTTTGTTGTATAATTCTCCTTTAAGGGGGCGGGGAAGGGGGTGTGTCCTATGCCTGCATACTTTTGCTGATAGGTGTCCCTCATTCCCATCTCAAAAAGTTGGGAGGTATGGTAGAGGGGGAGGGTAGGATGGTTTATGTTAGGGCAAAAAGGGAAAAAAAAACAAGAGCCCTTTGTGTTGAAGTGCACTTACTCCTTAAAGAAGGGTAATTGTAATTGTATGCTGCTGGAAGAAGGGTGGTGGTTAAATCCTTCTTTTTGCAAAGGTTAAAGCGGAGTTCCACCCAAAAATGGAACTCCCGCTTTAAGGGAAGGTGACCCCCTGACATGCCACATTTGGCATGTCATTTTTTCTTGGCGGGGGAGCAGAAACCCTCTTTTTAGAAGGCATTTATTGAAAATAGAAATAAGTATATTGAGCCAACACTTATCGAGGGAACAAGGACTCCCCCCTTCTTCAGGGCTGTTGCTGCATGCTAAAAGATGGGGAAGGTTCCCAATTGGGTGTGTTACTAGCAAAAATCCGAATGATAACTATAATGCCTAGTACACACAGGCCGAATGTCCGGCGACATGTCAGGGCTGGGCTCAGCCCCTCCTTCTTTGAGCTGGCCGCTCAGCTGTCGGCTAATTGCCAGCTCCTATCTCTCCACAGGTACTCAGCTGTTGATGATATCCTGCTCGTCAGTCCTGCCTACCTAAGCCGTCCAGCCCAGAGGATCTCTGCCTTCGCCTTAGTCAACATCACAGAGACGCTCTCCTGTATTACTGTTAAAAGACTTGCTTGGCTGACATCCCTTCTGGCTCCAGATCCTGCTTGCTGTTTTACTACACTCATCTCCGGCTCCCTGACATTTGGCTTGTCTGACTATCCGTTCCGGTTCCTGAAATCTGGCTATGTTTTGACTACGTTTGTTCTATTTACTTTTGATTTAACTGTACTTCTGTCTCGGTCTGATTTCATGGTTTCTGGCACGACATCAGCCGGTTCAATAGAAACCTGGCTGACATTCGGCTCGTGTGTACAACAGCTGGTTCAAACAGAGGAGGGCATTTGGTCGGCTTCTGTCGAAGGGTCATGACCGAAAAAGGTCTGACTACCGGCTCCCAATCGTGCTCTCAGTGTTAGCGCTGCCCTGAGTGTTCTGGTTTGGGGGGGTCCCCCTGTCAGAACACAATAGCTCAGAAGGGGGAGACCACTGTACCCACTGGGTTGAACGAAAAATATCTTAAGGAGCCAAAGCGACACCTTGACAGTTATCATTTGGATTTTTGCTATCAACATACCCAATTGGGAACCTTCCCCATCTCGAGCCTTGAAGAAGGAGGGGTCCTTGAAACACATCGGCTTGATGTACTTGTTTCTTTTTTTATTAAACACCTTTTAATTCACCTTCCAACCTGCATATTATTGGGCAACAGGCGCTCCTTTCTGCCTACCTTTCCAAGATTCCCAATGCGTGAACGACCATAAGACCACACCAAAAAGGCTGCAACCCAAGCCCAAGGGTTCAACGTCACCATCCATAAAGTGGGCACAAACCACTGGAAAGGATTTCTTCTGACTCACCAACGGTATCACCCACCCACGACCAGGGACTGATCGAATTCAGTCCAGTGCAGTCTCCAGCCCTAAGAAGTTATCATATGGAAGAAAGGAATCCTACAGGAGCAAAGAATAAAGTAAATATTGCTACCTGTTCCCTTTCTCCTAGACTAAGGGAGCATTTCAACCTTGGGGGGCACTATACAGCTCATTGAGTTCAGCTTTAGGTCTGTTTACCCTAACCAACCATAACAGCAAGAGTTAGTGCAGCTGCAGGGTACCCAGGCCATGCCATCTGTTATGCCAGCTGCAGATCCTGGAACTGCCTGGGTGCGGGCGAACACGTCATCTTTCTAATTTTTAAGTAGGCATGACTTTCTTTTGGCAAATTTTTTTATTCTCTCTTTGGGTCAGTCTTTCCATTTCACCAATTACAGCGTACATGGTTCCCATGGGCTCAGAAGTTACAAGGAGTCATGGTATGTTCACCCTGCAGCTTGGGGACACACAGGGAGAAAAAAACTCAACATGAAAGTTACATTAATGAAAGTACATTTTTTTTTTAAAGAACACTACAAAAAACACGTCAATTAGAAGTAGGTAAAAGGTCAAAATCCATGAAACAGCAGAAAGATACATTTGTAGACAGTTATGTAAGCATTTGGCTCCATGCACACTGGACGTTAAAATAAGGTTACAAAAATGCCAGTAGCATCGCAGTGATCCTTTCAACGGTTTTGCAATAACGTTTATTAGCATTTTTCCGCATTCGCGTTTTTTAGCGTTTTATTTATTTTTTCAATGGATCAAAAAACGTTAAAAAACGCTGGTAAGCCACGTTTTTGAGCCTTTATCAGCGTTTGTGAGCGTTTATCAGCTTTTATGAGCGTTTGGCGCTTTTTGCGGTCAGAAATACGACTCCTGAACGTGATTTAATGGCGTTCAGAAAACAGTTCATAAACTCCACTGCTGATAAAAGTTCAAAAATGTCCATGTCTGCATGGACACATAGGATAACATAGAGGGGAGTTTATGGGCTGTTAATAAAAAACGCAGTTTATGAGCTCCAGTGTGCATGGAGCCTTAGGCCTCATGTACACTGCTGCTGGTAAACGGACATTTTTTTCAACTGCTCCTGAACTCTCCTCTATGTTATCTTATCAGTACATGTACACAGGGTTGTTTAACCACTTCCCGCCCGGCCAATAGCATATTGACGTCCGGGAAGTGGTTCTGTTATCCTGACTGGGCGTCATATGACGTCCTTCAGGATAACATGCCGCCGCGCGCCCGTGGGGGCGCGCATCGCGGCGATCGGTGGAGCGGTGTGTCAGTCTGACACACCGCTACACTGATCTCGGTAAAGAGCCTCCGGCGGAGGCTCTTTACCACGTGATCAGCCGTGTCCAATCACGGCTGATCACGATGTCAACAGGAAAAGCCGGTGATCGGCTTTTCCTCACTCGCGTCTGACAGACGCGAGTAGAGGAGAGCCGATCGGTGGCTCTCCTGACAGGGGGGTATGCGCTGATTGTTTATCAGCGCAGCCCCCCCTCAGATGCCCACACTGGACCACCAGGGACTCCACTAGGATCACCAGGGAAGTGGGCAACATGTGGATGGCCAGGTATGTACCCCCTGGCCATCCACATGTGCAAATGATGCCCAATCTGTGCCAGTCAGTGCCCACAAATGGGCACTGGCTGGCACCATCAAGTAGCAACCAGTGCCACCCATCACCCAGCAATGCCACCCAGTGTTTTCAGTGCCACCCATCATTGTAATCAGTGCCACCCATCAGTGTCCAGCAGTGCCACCTATCAGCGTCCATCCGTGCCCATCAGTGCCCACCTATCAGTGCCCATCAGTGCCCATCCATGCCACCTATCCGTGCCACCCATAAGTACCCATCAGTGCCGCCTATGAGTGCCCATCAGTGCCGCCTATGAGTGCCCATCAGTGCCGCCTATGAGTGCCCATCAGTGCCACATATGAGTGCCCATCAGTGCCACATACCAGTGCCACCTATCAGTGCCCATCAGTGCCACCTATCAGTGCCCATCAGTGCCGCCTATCAGTGCCCATCATCAGTGGCCGTCAGTGCCACCTCATCAGTACCACCTCATTGGTGCCACCTCATCGGTGCCCATCAGTGCCGCCTTATCAGTGCCCGTCAGTGCAGCCATATCAGTGCCCATCATTGAAGAAGAAAATGTTCTTATTTACAAAAAAATTAACAGAAACAAAGAAAAACTTGTTTTTTTTTCAAAATTTTTGGTCTTTTTTTATTTGTTGCGCAAAAAATAAAAATCGCAGAGGTGATCAAATACCACCAAAAGAAAGCTCTATTTGTGGGAACAAAATGATAAAAAATTTGTTTGGGTACAGTGTTGTATAACCGCGCAATTGTCATTCAAAGTGCGACAGTGCTGAAAGCTGAAAATTGGTCTGGGCGGGAAGGTGTCTAAGTGCCTGGTATTGAAGTGGTTAAAGTCGATTCTAGGCAGTTGAGTTAAGGCCCCTTTCACACTGGGGCGGTGAGCCGCGGTGACGGTAAAGCAGCGCTATATTTAGCGCTGCTTTACCGTCGTTTTCACCGCGGTTTTCGGCCGCTCGCGGTGCGGTTTTACCCCCCACGAGCGGCCGAAAAAGGGTTAAACACCCCCCGCAGAGCGCCGCCGTAGCCGCGGTACTGCCGCGGTTTTACCGCGGTCTCCCATTGTAATCAATGGAAGGAGCGGTATAGGAGCGGTGAACACACCGCTCCTATCCCGCTCCAAAGATGCTGCTAGCAGGACTTTTTTTGTCATCCTGCTAGCGCACCGCTCCAGTGTGAAAGCCCGCCGGCTTTCACACTGGAGTTAAAGGGGCCGGATTTTTTTCATGCGGTGAACAGGCGCTATTTTTAGCGCTGCACCGCATGAAAAACGCCCGGTGTGAAAGGGGCCTTAGAGGCTTTTTTTTGGAACCAAAAAAATCTGTTCAGAAGCTGTGTTTAGAGGCATTTCAAGCGCCAACCGCTTCTAATCACGGCTAAACGCGGTAACTCGCGTTTAGCTGCATTTCGTTTACAGGTGTTTTTCATTTTTGGCTATTTTGAAAATAAATAAATATATATATTTTTTCAAACGCTTCCAAACACAAACGCGGCAAAACGCCGCTATACACGGCATGTAAACGCGGCATGTAAATGCGGCAAAGCGGACGTTTTAAACGTGGGTTACTGACTGTCAAGTTAAATCGTTCAGGAGAGGTTGTAAAAACACCCCGTGTACATGAAGCCTAATGCCCCGTACACACGGTCGGAAATTCCGACGAAAAATGTCCTATCGGACCATGTTGTCGTAAAATCCGACCGTGTGTGGGCTCCATCGGACTTTTTCCGTCGGAATTTCCGACAGAAAAAATTTGAGATCCTGCTCTCAAATTTTCCGACAACAAAATCCAATCAGACTTTTTCCGATCGTGTGTGAATGAATGAATGAATGAATGATTTGTATAGCGCTACAATGCAAACTGAATCGCCTCAAGGCGCTGTATGGGTGCTTTGTTGTCACCCTTCTTAGAAAAGGTAGGTCTTGTAGAGAATTCCGACGGACAAAGTGCCACGCATGCTCAGATCAAATTACGATACCAAACCTATTGGCTAATAGCCTCTACGTAGTTCCGTCGTACGCAACGAACGTCACCACGTTCAGAATGATCGGATTTTCCGACAACTTTGTCCGATCGTGTGTATGCAACACCAGTGTCGGACAAAATCCGTCGGGGTGTGTACGGGGCATTAGGCTCCATGCACACTGAAGCTCATAAACGTCCATTTTTGGGAGTTCGGGTGTTTTTTTTTTTTTAACAGCCCATAAACTCCGCTCTATGTTATCCTATGTGTCCATGCACACATGGACGTTTTTGGATGTTTATCAGCAGTGGATTATATGGGCTGTTTTCTGAACCCGTAAAAATCGCGGAGTCGTTTTTCTGACCACAAAAAACACCAAACGCTCATAAACGTCGATAAACACTCAAAAACATGGCTCACCAGTGTTTTTTTAACGTTTTTGATCCATTGAAAAAAATATATAAATAAATACATTTAAAAAAAAAACGCTATCGCGGAAAAACGCTAAAAAATGCTAATAAACGCTATTTCTAAAACGTTAAAAAACTTTGAAAGACTCACTGCAAAGCTACTGCCGTTTTTATAAAGTTATTTTAACGTCCAGTGTGCATGGAGCCTAACCCCCAATGCGTTTCGTCTACAGACGGTTTTCAACAAAAAAAAATAATATAGATTTTTTTTAAAACACTTCTAAACTGTAAATGTGGCTAAACGGATGTTTTTAAATGTCGGATTCTAGCTGTCAAGTTAAATCGTTCAGGAGAGGTTAAACAACATCCCGTGTACATGAGGCCTAACTAAGGTCAGTTGCAGGGCAACTCCTGCAAGTCCAGAGCTACCCGATGGTGCACCCCCCATCTTTGATTCCCTTGTAGGCAAGTGCAGTCTATTTTCTCCACTGCAGGTGGTGCTATCCACAGCTGCATAGCAGGGGGAGAGGAAGCCAAGAGGAACATGGTTCCTCTATGGTTTCCTGGGTCACTGGGGATCTGATTGGATGCTGCCGCCCCATCTGACACTCGCGACCATCTTGGATCAGGCAAAGCCTTTTAACCACTTCCCTACCCGCCCATGTACATATGACGCCCACAAGGTGGATCTCCCATCCTGGGTGGGCGTCATATGACGTCCTCTTATTATCGGCCGCCTGGGGGGCGCCCGCGCATGCCCGCGGCGTCGCTCGGGACCCGCGATTGCCCGTTAAAACAACGGGACCGTGCGGGACCGTGGAGCTGTGTGTTTACTATCAGCGGGGAGGAGACCGATCTTGTGATCCCAGTATGGAGGATCACTGATCGGTCTCCTCCCCTTGTGAGTCCCCTCCCCCCACAGTTAGAATCACTCCTATAGGGAACACATTAACCCCTGCAGCGCCCCCTAGTGTTAACCCCTTCCCTGCCAGTCACATTTACACAGTAGTCAATGCAATTTTATAGCAACGATCGTTGTGTAAATGTGAATGGTTCCAAAAATGTGTCAAAAGTGTCCGAAGTGTCCGCCGCAATGTCGTAGTCACGAAAAAAAAATCGCAGGTCGCCGCCATTACTAGTAAAAAAAAAAAAAAATGCAATAAATCTATCCCCTATTTTGTAGACTCTATAACTTTTGCGCAAACCGATCAATATACGCTTATTGCGATTTTTTTAACCAAAAATATGTAGAAGAATACGTATCGGCCTAAACTGAGTAAAAAAATCGTTTTTTTTTTAAAAATGGGATATTTATTATAGCAAAAAGTAAAAAATATTGTGTTTTTTTTCAAAATAGTCGCTCTTCTTTTGTTTATAGCTCAAAAAATAAAAACCGCAGGGGCCATCAAATACCACCAAAAGAAAGCTCTATTTGTGGGAAAAAAAGGACGTCAATTTTGTTTGGGTGTAACGTCGCACGGCCGCGCAATTGTTAGTTAAAGCGATGCCGTGCCGAATCGCAAAAAGTGCTCTGGTAAGGAAGAGTGTAAAATGGCCCGGTGCTGAAGTGGTTAAAGGCCCTAGCTCCCAGGTTTTGGCGTGCTTTAGGCAAGTTGGTAGAGTAGGGAGAGTTACCCCACCTGTGAGGGACAATATGAGTGCTAAGGAAAGCAGAGGCGGCTCTAGGCTTTGTGAGGCCTTAGTATATATGTAAATGCAGCGCTTAGACCCCAAATACTCCCTTTAGAGAGAATTCTTACTCAAATGAGTTTGGGTTTTTAAAGGACTGATTCTGGCGTGATGCCAACCATAAATATGTATAAATATGTATAAATATACAGTGCTGAACCTTGTAAAAGACACATAAAATATATAAAAACTTTTTCAATAAAATTAGTGAGACTGTGATTAAAATCGGTGAGGACAAAATCGAATTGTTAAAATGTTGTTATACTGTGAGAAGATATCATGAGTAAAACGAAAGTTCATAAAACTCAGTATCTGTAAAAATCGTGGGTGCTAAGTGAAAAGAAAACTATACATAAAAGTGTATAGAGGTGAAGTCCATATCGATAGTTTAGTGATCAGGTGAAATGACACTTGTGGCAATAGGTGACTTCGTTCGGTGTAATAGTGACGGCTTGTCTGATGGCTCTCGGGCCAAATGGAGTAAGGCTTACCGGATAAATTGGACCTGAAAAGGCTTATGCCTTACAAGTCGCAAAAGGCTTAAAACGTTTAGGGACTGGCAACTCTCAGCTCCTCATGATGTCTCCAGAACTCTCTCGGGTAGCAGGAGGGTGGGTATCGGATGGGGAAGGGTGAGCGTCAGAAATCCACGTTTTCAAGCGTGTTGTGTGGTCATATTAAAAGGAAGAACTTACATAGCGTAATACCGTTGAGAAACGTTTTTAATGTTTAAGAAAACAGTTTAAAAACACTCACATTTAGATGGTTAAAAACAGGCCTGTTTTAAAATTGGAGTTGGCGTGGTGCTGTCCTTTGTAGTCCACAGGGTGGACTACAAAGGACAGCACCACGCCAACTCCAATTTTAAAACAGGCCTGTTTTTAACCATCTAAATGTGAGTGTTTTTAAACTGTTTTCTTAAACATTAAAAACGTTTCTCAACGGTATTACGCTATGTAAGTTCTTCCTTTTAATATGACCACACAACACGCTTGAAAACGTGGATTTCTGACGCTCACCCTTCCCCATCCGATACCCACCCTCCTGCTACCCGAGAGAGTTCTGGAGACATCATGAGGAGCTGAGAGTTGCCAGTCCCTAAACGTTTTAAGCCTTTTGCGACTTGTAAGGCATAAGCCTTTTCAGGTCCAATTTATCCGGTAAGCCTTACTCCATTTGGCCCGAGAGCCATCAGACAAGCCGTCACTATTACACCGAACGAAGTCACCTATTGCCACAAGTGTCATTTCACCTGATCACTAAACTATCGATATGGACTTCACCTCTATACACTTTTATGTATAGTTTTCTTTTCACTTAGCACCCACGATTTTTACAGATACTGAGTTTTATGAACTTTCGTTTTACTCATGATATCTTCTCACAGTATAACAACATTTTAACAATTCGATTTTGTCCTCACCGATTTTAATCACAGTCTCACTAATTTTATTGAAAAAGTTTTTATATATTTTATGTGTCTTTTACAAGGTTCAGCACTGTATATTTATACATATTTATACATATTTATGGTTGGCATCACGCCAGAATCAGTCCTTTAAAAACCCAAACTCATTTGAGTAAGAATTCTCTCTAAAGGGAGTATTTGGGGTCTAAGCGCTGCATTTACATATATACAAATTTCCCACCACCGATAGTCTTTCGGCAATGCCAGCAGCTTCAGTCATTTAAACCTATATAAAACAGGTTTGGGGACCCGGGTCCGCCCCAGGGGACATATATCAATGCAAAAAGAACTTTTAAAAACTAACGTTTTTTCGGGAGCAGTCATTTTAATGATGCATAAAGTGAAAAAAAAAAAGTGACATTTTCCTTTAACCACTTGCCTACCAGGCACCAACACCCCCCTCCCATCCAGACCAATTTTCAGCTTTCGGTGCTCTCACGCTTTGACTGACAATTACTCAGTCATGCAACACTGTACCCAAATGAATTTTTTGTCCTTTTTTTCCCACAAATAGAGCTTTCTTTTGGTGGTATTTGATCACCTCTGGGTTTTTTTATTTTTTGCGCTATAATTGAAAAAAGACCGAAAATTTTGAAAAAAAACGCATTTTTCTTTGTTTCTGTGATAAAATTTAGCAAATTATTAATTTTTCTTCATAAATTTTGGCCACAATTTATACTGCCACATATCTTTGGTAAAAATAACCCAAATTAGCGGATATTATTTGGCCTTTGTGAAAGTTACAGACTCTACAAGCTGTGGTGCGAATCATACAAAATTGATCACATCTGATGTACTGGTGGCCGATCTCATTTCTTGTGACCCGAACAAGCCAGGAAAGTACAAATACCCCCCAAATGACCCCTTTTTTGAAAGTAGACATTCCAAGGTATTTAGTAAGAGGCATGGTGAGCTTTTTGATGTTGTCATTTTTTCCCACAATTCTTTGCAAAATGAATTATTTTTTTATTTTTTATTTTTTTTCTACAAAATTGTCATTGTAATAGGTTATTTCTCTCACATGGCATGTGTATACCACAAATGACACCCCAAAATAAATTCTGCTACTCCTCCTGAGTATTACGATACCACATATGTGGGACTTTTACACAGCCTGGCCACTTAGAGAGGCCCAACATGCAGGGAGTGCCATCACGTGTTCTGGGAGCATAAATTACACATCTAAATTGTTGACTACCTATTACACTTTTGAAGGCCCTGGAGCACCAGGACAATGACACGTGACACTGACGTGGCACTGATGACACGTGACACTGACGTGGCACTGATGACACGTGACACTGACGTGGCACTGATGACACGTGACACTGACGTGGCACTGATGACAGATGGTACTAATACGTGGCACTGATGACAGATGGTACTAATACGGGGCACTGATGACACGTGACACTGATGACAGATGGCACTAATATGTGGCACTGATGAGAGATGGCACTCATACATGGCACTGATATCACGTGGCACTAATATGTGGCACTGATGCGAGATGGCACTAATACGTGGCACTGATGCGAGATGGCACTAATACGTGGCACTGATGACAGACGGCACTAATACGTGGCACTGATGACACTGATGACAGATGGCACTGATACGTGGCATTGATGACAGGTGACACTGATAACAGATGGCACGTGACACTGACAGGTGGCACTGATGACAGATGGCACTAATATGTGGCACTGATGACAGATGGCACTGATGACAGATGGCACTGGGGATGGCACTGGCAGATGGCACTGGGATGGCACTGGGGATGGCACTGGCAGATGGCACTGGCAGATGGCACTGGGGATGGCACTGGGATGGCACTGGCAGATGGCACTGGGGATGGCACTGGCAGATGGCACTGGGGATGGATCTGGCAGATGGCACTGGGGATGGATCTGGCAGATGGCACTGGGGATGGCAGATGGCACTGGCAGATGGCACTGGGGATGGCACTGGCAGATGGCACTGGGGATGGAACTGGCAGATGGCACTGGGGATGGATCTGGCAGATGGCACTGGGGATGGATCTGGCAGATGGCACTGGGGATGGATCTGGCAGATGGCACTGGGGATGGATCTGGCAGATGGCACTGGGGATGGATCTGGCAGATGGCACTGGGGATGGCACTGGGGATGTCACTTTATTTATTTATTTATTTTTTTTTAAAAAAACTTACGGCGCTGCAGCCGTTCATCTCCCCCTCCTCACACGCTGTCTCTGTGTGAGGAGGAGGAGCGGCGCTGAGAGATGATCTCATATGTTTACATATGAGATCATCTCTCATTGGCCAGGGCGATCGCACTGTAAACGGCCGCTGTTATTGGCCGTTTACAGCGATCTGTGATTGGCCGTGTCCGAGGGACACGGCCAACACAGAATTTCCCTGCTGCGCGCTCGTGAGCGCGCACAGGGAACGAGGAAAGGGGAGGCCGTCATATGACGGCCTCCCGGGATTTGGCATCCGCGCTGTGGCCGTCATTCGGCTACGGCCGGATGCGAAGTGGTTAAGGTTTGATGTAAGCTCTCACAGTTACTCTTGGTGGGCGCAGGAATGGGCCCTGCTGTGAGTTATTAGATCAAGATTTGTAATTGCAAGCACCTGATGAACAGGGCAGAAAAATTGGGCCTTTGGCGGTGGTGGTGGACGGTGTTGCCACAAGACTGTAGGCCCTCATAGTTACTCTTGGTGGGCGCAGGAATGGGCCCTGCTGTGAACTATTAGATCAAGATTTGTAATTACCCGCCCCTGTTAAACAGGGCTGAAAAATTGTGCCTTAGGCACTGGTGCTGGTGCCACAACACTGCAACCCCTCACAGAGACTGTACTTGGAGCACAGCAGTCACACGTGTTGCGAAGCATTTTTTTAAACAAAAAATTGTAAGTACACGCCCCTGTTAAACAGGGGCTGAAAAATTGTGCCTTAGGCACTGGTGCTGGTGCCACAACACTGCAACACGGCCCTCACAGAGACTGTACTTGGAGCACAGCAGTCACACGTGTTGCGAAGCATTTTTTTAAAAAATTGTAAGTACACGCCCCTGTTAAACAGGGCTGAAAAATTGTGCCTTAGGCACTGGTGCTGGTGCCACAACACTGCAACACGGCCCTCACAGAGACTGTACTTGGAGCACAGCAGTCACACGTGTTGCGAAGCATTTTTTTTAAAAAATTGTAAGTACACGCCCCTGTTAAACAGGGGCTGAAAAATTGTGCCTTAGGCACTGGTGCTGGTGCCACAACACTGCAACACGGCCCTCAGAGAGACTGTACTTGGAGCACAGCAGTCACACGTGTTGCGAAGCATTTTTTTAAAAAAATTGTAAGTACACGCCCCTGTTAAACAGGGGCTGAAAAATTGTGCCTTAGGCACTGGTGCTGTGGCATGGATCATTGAGGAGGAGGAAGAGGATAGTCAGTGAACATAAGAGGACAGTCACTCAGCATCAGCATAGGCAGTCTTGAAGGGATGTGACATTAAAAATTATTCGGTTATATCCGCCTCAGGTGCCTGGTAGCTGGTGGTGATCCAAGACTGATTCATTTTGATGAATGTCAGTCGATCAACCGAGGCGGTGGACAGGCGCACCCTATGATCAGTCACAAATCCTCCAGCAGCACTGAATGTGCGTTCGGAAAGAACGCTGGAGGCAGGACAGGCCAGTAGCTCAATTGCATACTGTGCAAGCTCTGGCCAGTGATCCATCCTCAGGACCCAGTAAGCCAGAGGATTTTCGGTGGAAAGGTGTCCAAGTCTGACCTTGCCCCAAGGTATTCCTGCACCATGTATATCAGACGCTGGCGATGGTTGCTGGAACCGATCATACCTTGGGGCTGCGGACTAAAAAATTGTCTGAACGCATCGGTCAGACGTCCACCTTCCCCACCGCTCCTTCTGCCACTGACCGAAGCCTCAGCAACTCGTCGCCCAGGACCAGGAGTTTGTAGCCTCCCAGTTTCTGGGAACGCGTTGCACAGACCTTTCTGCAAGGCCTCCCTGAGATGTCTCATCCTCTGCTCCCTCTGCGACGGCAAGATAAGGTCCGCAACCTTACCCTTGTACCGCGGATCAAGGAGAGTGGCCAGCCAGTAATGGTCCCTCTCCTTGATCCGAAGAACACGAGGATCCTTCCGCAGGCTTTGCAGGATCAGGGAGGCCATGCAGCGTAGGTTAGCTGAGGCATTCGGTCCGGAGTCTTCTGGGTCACTGAGGATGACATGATCGCCAGCCACCTCCTCCCAGCCACGTACAAGTCCACTGGCTTGTTGGGACTGTACATCATCCCTAAAAGACTGCTGCTGCTGATGCTGAGTGCCAGGCTCCACCTCCATGCTCACACAATCCTCCTCCTCCTCCTCCTCCTCCTCCTCCTCATCCTCTTCCTGTGTGATGGGTGGGACAGAAGGAACACTGTCCGGATAAAGGGGCCTTGAGAGGCAAGGAAGTCCTCCTCTTCCTGCCTCTGTTCTGCCTCAAGTGCCCTGTCCATTATCCCACGCAGCGTATGCTCCAACAGGTGGACAAGAGGGACAGTGTCACTGATGCATGCACTGTCACTGCTCACCATCCTCGTGGCCTCCTCAAATGGTGAGAGGACAGTGCATGCATCCCTGATCATGCTCCACTGACGTGGGGAAAAAAACCCAAGCTCCCCTGACCCTGTCCTGGTGCCGTAGTCGCAAAGGTACTCATTGATGGCCCTCTGCTGCGTGTGCAGTCGCTGCAGCATGGCCAACGTTGAGTTCCACCTGGTGGGCATGTCAGATATTAGGCGGTTCTTGGGCAGGTTCAGCTCCTTTTGCAGCTCAGTCAGCCGAGCACTGGCATTATAAGATCGGCGGAAATGCACACAGACTTTCCTGGCCTGCCTCAGGACATCCTGTAAGCCTGGGAACCTGCCCAAGAACCGCTGCACCACCAGGTTGAGGACGTGAGCCATGCAGGGCACATGGGTGAGCTGCCCCTGTCGCAGGGCGGAGAGGAGGTTGGTGCCATTGTCAGAAACGACCATTCCTGGCTTAAGCTGACGTGGCGTCAACCACCTCTCGGCCTGCCCCTGCAGAGCTGCCAGAACCTCTGGCCCAGTGTGGCTCCTGTCCCCCAAACACACCAGCGCAAGCACGGCATGGCATCTTTTTGCCTGCGTACTTGCGTAGCCCCTTGTACGCCTACGGAGCACCGCTGGTTCCAAGGACAGAGCACTGGAGGAAGAAGAAGAGGAGGGGTGGAGGAGAGAGGTGTGTCACAACCAGTAGCAGTAGTCGCGTTTTGGAGGCGTGGTGGCGGAACAACCTCCAACACTACTGCACCTTGTCCTGCATCCCTCCCAGCTGCCAATAGAGTGACCCAATGGGCCGTGAAAGAAAGGTACCGTCCCTGTCCATGCCTGCTGGACCATGAGTCAGCGGTAATATGCACCTTACCGCTGACCGCCCTGTCCAGCGAGGCATGGACATTGCCCTCCACATGCCGGTAGAGAGACGGAATCGCCTTCCGCGAGAAAAAGTGGCGTTTGGGAACCTGCCACTGAGGAACCGCACATTGAACAAACTCACGGAAGGGGGCCGAGTCTACCAACTGAAAAGGCAGCAGTTGAAGTGCTAGCAATTTAGCAAGGCTAGCATTCAACCGCTGGGCATGTGGATGGCTGGGAGTGTACTTCTTTCTACGGTCCAGCAGCTGGGGCAGGGAAATTTGCCTGCTGCATTCGGACGTCGGTGTACTGCAAGTACTTGGTTGTGACACACCGAATTCTACACCTTCAGTCCTCTCAGAGCAGCTTTCAGAGAGGACTGAAGGTGTAGTGGGGATGGAGATCCCAGCTGAGGAGGAGCAAGGAGAGGTCCGCTTAGTTCTTTGGTGTGGGTCTTTTATGTGTGCCTGCCAACGAGCTGCATGGCAGGTCGCCATATGTCTGGTCATGCTTGTCGTGCCCAAGCGGCTGATGTTTTGGCCACGCGAGATACGCTTGAGACAAATATTGCAAATAGCAGTGGTGCGATCTGCTGCACTCGTCTCAAAAAAGGCCCACACCAAAGAACTTTTCTGATAACGTGCAGAGGCAGCGCCCTGCACAGGCGGAGCTCTGCGGTGTTGTACAGTTGCTGTGCTGGCCTCTACCTGGCCTCCAGGGGGCATCCTGCCTCGTTGGACATGTGACGCCGCATCCTCCTCCTCCTCGTCCTCCTCCTCATCCTCTCTCCCTTGAGGCACCCACGTGGAGTCAGTGACCTCATCATCCCCTCCCTCTTCACCACTAGAGCAAACCTGGCAGTAAGCTGCAGCTGGTGGAACTGTACTGCCAGATTCCTCAAGCTGGGTATCGTCATCCGAGCCTTCGAATCGTTGGGCATCCTCCTGGAGCATGTACCCAACACTGTGCTCAAAGAGTTCGGGGGACTCCTCAGGAGGACATGGTGGGTCTAGGGAAGGGGTGGCTGATGATGCTCTGTCAGTACCCTGAGCCTGGGTGAGAGAGGATGAGGAGGATGAGGAGGGCTTGGTCATCCATTCTACCAAGCCTTCAGCATGATGCGGCTCCACATGTCCAGCTGCCGAAAACAAAGACGCGCGTGTCCCATGGCCACGTGCTGATGACGATGCACGACCACGTCCACGTCCACGGCCACGTCCACTAGAAACAGAGCCTGCCTGCCCTGTGGTTCTTGGCTCTGCACGCTCTGCCTCCCCTTGGCGGTCTTCCAGCCATTGTAGTCGGTAGTCCTGTGGGTGCTGCTGAGAAGAAAATATAGGAGCTCTGTGTGATGCCACTAACACACTAGAAGTCCTATGGGTGCTTCTGCAAAGAAAATAGAGGAGCTCTGTGTGATGCCACTAACACACTAGAAGTCCTGTGGGTGCTTCTGCAAAGAAAATAGAGGAGCTCTGTGTGATGCCACTAACACACTAGAAGTCCTATAGGTGCTTCTGCAAAGAAAATATAGGAGCTCTGTGTGATGCCACTAACACACTAGAAGTCCTGTGGGTGCTGCTGAGAAGAATATATAGGAGCTCTGTGTGATGCCACTAACACACTAGAAGTCCTATGGGTGCTTCTGCAAAGAAAATAGAGGAGCTCTGTGTGATGCCACTAACACACTAGAAGTCCTGTGGGTGCTTCTGCAAAGAAAATAGAGGAGCTCTGTGTGATGCCACTAACACACTAGAAGTCCTGTGGGTGCTGCTGAGAAGAATATATAGGAGCTCTGTGTGATGCCACTAACACACTAGAAGTCCTATGGGTGCTTCTGCAAAGAAAATAGAGGAGCTCTGTGTGATGCCACTAACACACTAGAAGTCCTGTGGGTGCTTCTGCAAAGAAAATAGAGGAGCTCTGTGTGATGCCACTAACACACTAGAAGTCCTGTGGGTGCTTCTGCAAAGAAAATAGAGGAGCTCTGTGTGATGCCACTAACACACTAGAAGTCCTATGGGTGCTTCTGCAAAGAAAATAGAGGAGCTCTGTGTGATGCCACTAACACACTAGAAGTTCCTGTGGGTGCTTCTGCAAAGAAAATAGAGGAGCTCTGTGTGATGCCACTAACACACTAGAAGTCCTATAGGTGCTTCTGCAAAAGAAAATATAGGAGCTCTGTGTGATGCCACTAACACACTAGAAGTCCTGTGGGTGCTTCTGCAAAGAAAATAGAGGAGCTCTGTGTGATGCCACTAACACACTAGAAGTCCTATAGGTGCTTCTGCAAAGAAAAATATAGGAGCTCTGTTGTGATGCCACTAACACACTAGAAGTCCTATGGTGCTTCTGCAAAGAAAATAGAGGAGCTCTGTGTGATGCCACTAACACACTAGAAGTCCTGTGGGTGCTTCTGCAAAGAAAATAGAGGAGCTCTGTGTGATGCCACTAACACACTAGAAGTCCTATAGGTGCTTCTGCAAAGAAAATATAGGAGCTCTGTGTGATGCCACTAACACACTAGAAGTCCTGTGGGTGCTGCTGAGAAGAATATATAGGAGCTCTGTGTGATGCCACTAACACACTAGAAGTCCTATGGGTGCTTCTGCAAAGAAAATAGAGGAGCTCTGTGTGATGCCACTAACACACTAGAAGTCCTGTGGGTGCTTCTGCAAAGAAAATAGAGGAGCTCTGTGTGATGCCACTAACACACTAGAAGTCCTGTGGGTGCTGCTGAGAAGAATATATAGGAGCTCTGTGTGATGCCACTAACACACTAGAAGTCCTATGGGTGCTTCTGCAAAGAAAATAGAGGAGCTCTGTGTGATGCCACTAACACACTAGAAGTCCTGTGGGTGCTTCTGCAAAGAAAATAGAGGAGCTCTGTGTGTGATGCCACTAACACACTAGAAGTCCTGTGGGTGCTTCTGCAAAGAAAATAGAGGAGCTCTGTGTGATGCCACTAACACACTAGAAGTCCTATGGGTGCTTCTGCAAAGAAAATAGAGGAGCTCTGTGTGATGCCACTAACACACTAGAAGTCCTGTGGGTGCTTCTGCAAAGAAAATAGAGGAGCTCTGTGTGATGCCACTAACACACTAGAAGTCCTATAGGTGCTTCTGCAAAGAAAATATAGGAGCTCTGTGTGATGCCACTAACACACTAGAAGTCCTGTGGGTGCTTCTGCAAAGAAAATAGAGGAGCTCTGTGTGATGCCACTAACACACTAGAAGTCCTATAGGTGCTTCTGCAAAGAAAATATAGGAGCTCTGTGTGATGCCACTAACACACTAGAAGTCCTGTGGGTGCTGCTGAGAAGAATATATAGGAGCTCTGTGTGATGCCACTAACACACTAGAAGTCCTATGGGTGCTTCTGCAAAGAAAATAGAGGAGCTCTGTGTGATGCCACTAACACACTAGAAGTCCTATGGGTGCTTCTGCAAAGAAAATAGAGGAGCTCTGTGTGATGCCACTAACACACTAGAAGTCCTGTGGGTGCTTCTGCAAAGAAAATAGAGGAGCTCTGTGTGATGCCACTAACACACTAGAAGTCCTATAGGTGCTTCTGCAAAGAAAATATAGGAGCTCTGTGTGATGCCACTAACACACTAGAAGTCCTGTGGGTGCTGCTGAGAAGAATATATAGGAGCTCTGTGTGATGCCACTAACACACTAGAAGTCCTGTGGGTGCTGCTGAGAAGAATATATAGGAGCTCTGTGTGATGCACTAACACACTAGAAGTCCTATGGGTGCTTCTGCAAAGAAAATAGAGGAGCTCTGTGTGATGCCACTAACACACTAGAAGTCCTGTGGGTGCTTCTGCAAAGAAAATAGAGGAGCTCTGTGTGATGCCACTAACACACTAGAAGTCCTGTGGGTGCTTCTGCAAAGAAAATAGAGGAGCTCTGTGTGATGCCACTAACACACTAGAAGTCCTGTGGGTGCTGCTGAGAAGAATATATAGGAGCTCTGTGTGATGCCACTAACACACTAGAAGTCCTGTGGGTGCTTATGCAAAGAAAATAGAGGAGCTCTGTGTGATGGGACTAACACACTTCAAGTCCTATAGGTGCTTCTGGGAAGAAAATATTGCTCTGTGTGTGTAATGGGACTAACACACTTCAAGTCCTATAGGTGCTTCTGGGAAGAAAATATAGCTCTGTGTGTGTAATGGGACTAACACACTTCAAGTCCTATAGGTGCCTCTGGGAACAAAATATAGGAGCTCTGCCTGCCTGCCACGAACACACTACAAGTCCTATAGGTGCTTCTGGTAACAAAATATAGGAGCTCTGCCTGCCTGCCACTAACACACTACAAGTCCTATAGGTGCTTCTGGGAAGAAAATATAGCTCTGTGTGTGTAATGGGACTAACACACTTCAAGTCCTATAAGTGCTTCTGGGAACAAAATATAGGAGCTCTGCCTGCCTGCCACGAACACACTACAAGTCCTATAGGTGCTTCTGGGAAGAAAATATAGCTCTGTGTGTGTAATGGGACTAACACACTTCAAGTCCTATAGGTGCTTCTGGGAAGAAAATATAGCTCTGTGTGTGTAATGGGACTAACACACTTCAAGTCCTATAGGTGCTTCTGGGAACAAAATATAGCTCTGTGTGTGTAATGGGACTAACACACTTCAAGTCCTATAGGTGCTTCTGGGAAGAAAATATAGCTCTGTGTGTGTAATGGGACTAACACACTTCAAGTCCTATAGGTGCTTCTGGGAACAAAGTATAGCTCTTTGTGTGTAATGGGACTAACACACTTCAAGTCCTATAGGTGCTTCTGGGAAGAAAATATAGCTCTGTGTGTGTGATGGGACTAACACACTTCAAGTCCTATAGGTGCTTCTGGGAACAAAATATAGCTCTGTGTGTAATGGGACTAACACACTTCAAGTCCTATAGGTGCTTCTGGGAACAAAATATAGCTCTGTGTGTGTGATGGGACTAACACACTTCAAGTCCTATAGGTGCTTCTGGGAAGAAAATATAGCTCTGTGTGTGTAATGGGACTAACACACTTCAAGTCCTATAGGTGCTTCTGGGAAGAAAATATAGCTCTGTGTGTGTAATGGGACTAACACACTTCAAGTCCTATAGGTGCTTCTGGGAAGAAAATATAGCTCTGTGTGTGTAATGGGACTAACACACTTCAAGTCCTATAGGTGCTTCTGGGAAGAAAATATAGCTCTGTGTGTGTGATGGGACTAACACACTTCAAGTCCTATAGGTGCTTCTGGGAACAAAATATAGCTCTGTGTGTGTAATGGGACTAACACACTTCAAGTCCTATAGGTGCTTCTGGGAAGAAAATATAGCTCTGTGTGTGTAATGGGACTAACACACTTCAAGTCCTATAGGTGCTTCTGGGAACAAAATATAGGAGCTCTGCCTGCCTGCCACGAACACACTACAAGTCCTATAGGTGCTTCTGGGGAAGAAAATATAGCTCTGTGTGTGTAATGGGACTAACACACTTCAAGTCCTATAGGTGCTTCTGGGAACAAAGTATAGCTCTTTGTGTGTAATGGGACTAACACACTTCAAGTCCTATAGGTGCTTCTGGGAAGAAAAATATAGCTCTGTGTGTGTGATGGGACTAACACACTTCAAGTCCTATAGGTGCTTCTGGGAAGAAAATATAGCTCTGTGTGTGTAATGGGACTAACACACTTCAAGTCCTATAGGTGCTTCTGGAACAAAGTATAGCTCTTTGTGTGTAATGGGACTAACACACTTCAAGTCCTATAGGTGCTTCTGGGAAGAAAATATAGCTCTGTGTGTGTGATGGGACTAACACACTTCAAGTCCTATAGGTGCTTCTGGGAACAAAATATAGCTCTGTGTGTGTAATGGGACTAACACACTTCAAGTCCTATAGGTGCTTCTGGGAACAAAATATAGCTCTGTGTGTGTGATGGGACTAACACACTTCAAGTCCTATAGGTGCTTCTGGGAACAAAATATAGCTCTGTGTGTGTAATGGGACTAACACACTTCAAGTCCTATAGGTGCTTCTGGGAACAAAATATAGCTCTGTGTGTGTGATGGGACTAACACACTTCAAGTCCTATAGGTGCTTCTGGGAAGAAAATATAGCTCTGTGTGTGTAATGGGACTAACACACTTCAAGTCCTATAGGTGCTTCTGGGAACAAAGTATAGCTCTTTGTGTGTAATGGGACTAACACACTTCAAGTCCTATAGGTGCTTCTGGGAAGAAAATATAGCTCTGTGTGTGTGATGGGACTAACACACTTCAAGTCCTATAGGTGCTTCTGGGAAGAAAATATAGCTCTGTGTGTGTAATGGGACTAACACACTTCAAGTCCTATAGGTGCTTCTGGGAAGAAAATATAGCTCTGTGTGTGTAATGGGACTAACACACTTCAAGTCCTATAGGTGCTTCTGGGAAGAAAATATAGCTCTGTGTGTGTAATGGGACTAACACACTTCAAGTCCTATAGGTGCTTCTGGGAAGAAAATATAGCTCTGTGTGTGTAATGGGACTAACACACTTCAAGTCCTATAGGTGCTTCTGGGAACAAAGTATAGCTCTTTGTGTGTAATGGGACTAACACACTTCAAGTCCTATAGGTGCTTCTGGGAAGAAAATATAGCTCTGTGTGTGTGATGGGACTAACACACTTCAAGTCCTATAGGTGCTTCTGGGAAGAAAATATAGCTCTGTGTGTGTGATGGGACTAACACACTTCAAGTCCTATAGGTGCTTCTGGGACCAAAATATAGGAGCTCTGCCTGCCTGCCACGAACACACTACAAGTCCTATAGGTGCTTCTGGTAACAAAATATAGGAGCTCTGCCTGCCTGCCACTAACACACTACAAGTCCTATAGGTGCTTCTGGTAACAAAATATAGGAGCTCTGCCTGCCTGTCACTAACACACTACAAGTCCTATAGGTGCTTCTGGTAACAAAATATAGGAGCTCTGCCTGCCTGCCACTAACACACTACAAGTCCTATAGGTGCTTCTGGTAACAAAATATAGGAGCTCTGCCTGCCTGTCACTAACACACTACAAGTCCTATAGGTGCTTCTGGTAACAAAATATAGGAGCTCTGCCTGCCTGTCACTAACACACTACAAGTCCTATAGGTGCTTCTGGTAACAAAATATAGGAGCTCTGCCTGCCTGCCACTAACACACTACAAGTCCTATAGGTGCTTCTGGTAACAAAATATAGGAGCTCTGCCTGCCTGTCACTAACACACTACAAGTCCTATAGGTGCTTCTGGTAACAAAATATAGGAGCTCTGCCTGCCTGCCACTAACACACTACAAGTCCTATAGGTGCTTCTGGTAACAAAATATAGGAGCTCTGCCTGCCTGCCACGAACACACTACAAGTCCTATAGGTGCTTCTGGTAACAAAATATAGGAGCTCTGCCTGCCTGCCACGAGCACACTACAAGCCCCTCTTTGTCAATCAATCTTTGTAACTGAATCTATCTAACTCAATCTCTGCAAGTGAATCTCTCTCTCTATCTATCTAAATGCAGCAGAGTGTCACAGGAACAGCCTGCTCAATCTGCGCCGGAACAGCATGTGACCGGCGCAGACGGCGTGGCGTCGTTTTATAGGGGGGGGCGTGTACTACAGCCCCTGAGCTGTAATTGGCTACAGGCGTCCTGCCTGTAGCCAATTATGGCTCTTCGAGTTTCCGGGGCTGTGATTGGCCAAGCATGCGGGGTCACAGTGCATGCTTGGCCAATCATCAGCCAGCAATGCACTGCGTCGGCCGCGCCGGCCGCAATGCATTGCGGGGCCGCGCGCCTCACACGAACGTGATGCGAGCGGCCAAAATAGTTCTGGGCTCGCCGAGCGAGCGAACGCCCGGTGCTCGATGCGAACGTGGGTTCGCATCGAGCACCGGGCCCATCCTTATTAGAGAGCCGCCTCTGAAGGAAAGGTTCCTGATGAGGAGGGAAAGCGTAGGATCGCATCTCTTCTTCTCTTCTGGACACCTTCCTGATTGGGCACAAGGTGACCCAGCTGCATTCTGTTCCCTCTCAATAGACGCTGTCAGTCTGGCTGGAATCTGCTTCTTCACGTTTTTGGAAACTGTTGGGGCACCAGGCTGGGTGGCTTTCCAGCCGTGTTTGATGTAAGCTGTTGCTACATTACAAGTTTTTCATTGCACCCTACTGTGTGAATTATTGCTGCTGTACACTCTGCACTCTGTACTCTCTGCACCCCACTTGAGTTCCCAGGAGCTGGGTTGGCTGACATTGGACATTATTCAACCAAGAAGATGACTAGTGCTGGATCAAAGAGCGTTTAGTCTGCAGGGGCAGCATGTGATAGGAAGTGAGTATCGCACAGGGCCGGACTGGGAATAAAAACCAGTCCTGGAAATTATTTCATACCAGCCCCATAGAATCATTATACCAGCTCAACATCATAACCATCATAACGTCATTATTTTCTTGTTCATAAAAAGGGAAAACCATGCATTTTAAAGCACATTTGAAGAGCGTATTATATATAGATAAGACATATATGAAAGCACATAGGGCTAGGAATAGATAGATAGAGATCTATAGATATAAAACAGTAAATTTCAGTTAAAAGTAGTAAAAGTGGAGCAACCAAGGGGGACACCTGGGGCTCTGAGAATGTAGGGGGGGGGGCACCTTCCGCAGAAAGAATACACTAAGGTAAGGGGGGGTGGGTTAATAATATAGGGGGGAAACATTTATATCAGTGCCCCCTTACATTATTGTATTTACTCCCCCTTACATCAGTGCCCCACCCCCCCCTCAGACTGGCCTGGGGGCACTGTCACTGACCTCCTCTCAGGTGCACCTTGCAGGGATCAGTCAGTTTGCTCCAGCTTGGTTGCTCTGGTTTTCCTATAGTCTCCTCTTCACAGTCCACACAAGTCTGACTTCTCCCATGATCCCCATCCCGGTGGTGCTCCCATTCTTAAATCCCTCAGAGACTGCAGACATGATATAAGACAAGAGATGGTCAGAGGTTGCGGGCATGATACAAGAGATGGTTAGAGGCTGCGGGCAGAGTACAGGAGATATCAAGATGTCAGAGGCTGCGGGCATGGTACAGGAGATGGTCAGAGACTTAGTACATGATACTAAAGATGTTAAGAGAATGTAGACATGATACAGGAGATGGTCAGAGACTGCAGACATGGTACAAGAGATGGTTAGAGACTGCAGACATGAAACAAGAGATGGTCGGAGACTGCAGACATGGTACAAGAGATGGTCAGAGACTGCAGACATGAAACAAGAGATGGTTAGAGACTGCATACATGAAACAAGAGATGGTCAGAGACTGCAGACATGGTACAAGAGATGGTCAGAGACTGCAGACATGGTACAAGAGATGGTCAGAGAATGTGGACATGATACAAGAGATGGTCAAAGACTGCGGACATGATACAAGAGATCAATGCAGCCTCACCAGTGCCCATCAAATGCAGCCTCACTGTGCCCATCAATGCAGCCTCACTGTGCCCAACAATGCAGCCTGACTGTGCCCATCAATGCAGCCTGACTGTGCCCGTCAATGCAGCCTGACTGTGCCCATCATTGCAGCCTCACTGTGCCCACCATTGCAGCCTCACTTTGCCCATCATTGCAGTCTCAATGTGCCCATCATTGAAGAATAGCTGTGCTTATAATTGCCGCCTCACCGTGCCCATCATTGCCGTCTCACCGTGCCCATCATTGCTGCCTTACTGTGCCCATCATTGCCACCTTACCGTGCCCTCATTGCAGCCTCAATGTGCTCTCATTGCAGCCTTACCATCATTGCAGCCTTACTGTGCCCATCATTGCTGCCTTACGCTGCCCATCATTGCCGCCTCACCATGCCCATCATTGCAGCCTCTCCATGCCCATCATTGCAGCCTCACTGTGCCCATCATTGCAGCCTCACATGCCCATCATTGTAGCCTCACCGTGCCCATCATTGCAGCCTTACTGTGCTCATAATTGCCGCCTTACTGTACCCTCATTGCAGCCTCACCATCATTGACACCTTACTGTTCCCTCATTGCAGCCTCCCTCATCATCATTGCAGCCTTACTGTGCACTGCAGCCACAGCATAGATCAAGCGGCCCCAGGGCAGGCAGCCTACCGGGAAATGTCCCGGTATCCTGGTAGGCCAGTCCGGCCTTGGTATCGCAGCCTGACCTGTTTTTATTGTTTAAAGTGGTTCTCTGTCCCTCTCTCTCACAGGCACAGAGCCATTGGTCCCCACTGCTGTCAATCAAATCCTGTGAACAGAGAGTGGGGGGGCAGGGCCAATCCACGCTGTGTGTGTCTAGGGATGCACACAGCCTGGCTTGGGATCGAGCCCCCACGTGGCTTGCTATGTGGGCAGACACAAAAGAGGAGGAGAAAACAGCACTGGAGGAAAACCCCAGAAGAAAAGGTTCAGGGCTGTTCTGTGCAATGCCATTGCACAGAGAAGATATGCATTTCAAGTTTATTATTTTAATTAAAAAAATACCTTTACAACTACTTTAAAGCGGAATTTTAATTTTTTTTTAAAAAAACTAGAGTTTCTTAAAAAGTGTCTTCTTTACTTTGTGTATTTTGACACACATTATATCATTTTTCTCATGCATGAAGACAGTAAATCAGGTTTTTGTACAGGCCGGTTTTACCGCGTTCTTATGCAGCCTCCGTGTATTTTGTGTGTTCTGTACATCTGAGCAGATTGACACTTTGAATCACCGGCCAGAGATATCATCTCTCAATGTACAGTATGTCTTGTGACTGTGGCTTTGAGCCATGAGTGAAAAATTTGCTGGTGGCCATAGATGAAAAAATAAATGTTTTTCATTAGGGATACGTGTGCTACTGTACTGTATGATGCTGGTAGTAGAAATATAGAAAAATGACGCCAGAAAAAGAACTGAGAAGTCCATCCCAGACAGAGTCTGTCCATATTTTTTTTTTTGTTTGTTGTAGTCTAGCACAGTGGTCACCAACCAGTGGTCCTTGGATCACTGATGGTCCATGAGAAAATGTTGGTGGTCCCCAGGGGTTCTGCCGCAAATAAACTTTGTGGCAGATGTATACCGCCCAATGTTGTTTCCGGCGTTGTTCTCAATGCACTCTGAAAGTCAATACTGTCAGTGTGCATTGATGCCTCTTCTGTAGTTACAGCTCCTGTGAACTCAGAGGGAGACGCCGGGAGTAGTGCAAAGAGTGAGAGGTGAAGAAGAAGGGGTAATTTCAATGGCAGAGCTGATCACAGACTGTGGGATGGAGCACAGGGGTCGAGCACATGGCTGGATAAGGAGGTGAGATCCAATGATGAGTCTGTATAAGACAGAGCCGGAGCAATGTGTGTAGTTGGGCAGCACAGTTGTGTAGTGGTTAGCACTTCCGCCTCGCAGCACTGGGGCTGTTTGTTCGAATCCCAACCATGGCACTACCTGCCTGGAGTTTGCATGTTCTCCCTGTGTCCGCGTGAGTTTCCTCTGGGTACTCCAGTTTCCTCCCACACTCCAAAGACACGCTGTTAGGTTAATTGGATGGATCCTGTCTAAATTGGCCCTTGTATGTATGAATGTGAGTTAGGAACCTTAAATTGTAAGCTCCTAACATGAATGTACATTATATATGTAAAGTCCTGTGTAAATTGATGGTGCTATATACAGTAAGTAACTAATAAATAAATATAAGACAGGATGATGATTTGGGGGGAGGGGGGAAGAGAGAGCTGGAGCATTGTGTGTATAAGGCATGTATAATTCATGTTGTGAGTTTAGTGGTCCGTGAGGTCCAAAAGGTTGGCAAACACTTGTGTAGCATGTTTTCAGGCACTGGGAGCTGGAATGGGCTAAAGCTGGCCATGAACCAGTAGAATTTCCTTTCAAAATTTCCATATGTTGAGATGGTCGTTCTATTGTATTGTCTAATGGTCAATGGGGTTAAATCAACATTTGAAGGGGGGTGTCCCGGTGGAGAAGGATTCCAATGGTGTAGGTGGGCAGACTAATGCCCCGTACACACGTCAGAAATTCAGACGGAAAAAGTCTGATCGGATTATGTTTCCGGGTAAATCCGCCCATGTGTGGGCTCTATCGGACTTTTTCAGTCGGAACTTCTGACGGAAAAAAATTGAGATCCTGCTCTCAAATTTTTCCGACAACAAAATCCGATCGGACTTTTTCCGATCGTGTGTAGAGAATTCCGACGGACAAAGTGCCACAAATGCTCAGATCAAATTAGGAGACCAAACCTATTGACTAATAGCCTCTACATAGTTACGTCGTATGCAACGAACATCACCACATTCAGAATGATCGGATTTTCCGACAACTTTGTCCGACCGTATGTATGCAACACCAGTGTCGGACAAAATCCGTCTGAAAAAAAAGACGGATTTTGTGGTCGGAATTTCGGCATTAGAATGAGTTGGTGTTGAGTTTTCATAAATAAGTGGTTTAATTCTGTCTCCCATTTTTGCAGAAATGGTAAATGCGATTGTTCCAAGAGGACAGTTTGTAGTGTAAGTTTTAGACAGTACTTGTGTCAGGGTCCCTTCATCTAAACAGTGGTCCTCAAAAGTCGTTAAGCTACGGTTAAATTGCTGAGGATTTGGGATGGGGTGTAAGAAGTGGTGTATTTGTAGCGCATTCCAAAAGGGAAGCTTGAACTGGCCAGAGTCGCTCATCAATGATGTTATGGAGGGCCAACGGTCCGCTTCTAGAAAGTGAGAGGCTTGGCCACGTCCTGCTTAAAGAAGGGTCTTAAAGTCATGTGCTCCAAGGGCTGGGGGCGAATGAAGGATTCCCTAGGATTCAAAACAGCGGGGAGTCTCGGGTTGAGAGAAGCTAAAAAAATTATTCTGGAACATACACGTGTTGCTTAGCAGGGGGTGGGCTTTCAATATCGAAGGTAGTTTATTAAAGCACAACATGGCACCTTTCAAGGGGATGTCCGCTTGAACCTGTTCTAGTTGCGTCCAAAGATTAGCTATAAAGTGCAGACGCCAATCAATGAATCTACCAAGGTGTATAGCCAGGTAATAGTTCCTGAAGTCTGGGAGCGCTAAACCCCCAAATTGTTTGGGTAATGTGTGATATCATCTGGGGAGTCGAGGTGTCCATTATTTTTAAAGGGTGCCTTGACTGAAAAAAGGTTGAGAAACCCTGCTCTATCTTATCACATCACATAACCTTTCCAAGGAACCCTGCAGGAATTCCATCGGGCATTAGAGAGATGTCACATATTAGCCACCATCTGATCCATTTTGGATCTTTTACTAAGCTTCGAGTCCAGTGCTCCACCACCCCAGCTCTTGATCAGTTTGCTTTTTAACATCGTCATCTTGACTTGCTTTGGACAAACTCTCATCTGTGTGATGCAGAAACACTTTCTGGAAGGAAGAGATGGAAAAAAGAGAATCTGATACCAGTCCTGTCCCAGACATTTACAAACTCATTGATGAATGTGCGTGACTAATAGGTTAACTTTCCAGCACTTCCGATGCGGTAACCCCAAGGAGGAGTGTGTGGTTTTCATTATAAATTCCGAAGCTTCTTCGGTGATACCGAAAAATCACTATTTTTATAAGCAGAGGAAGCTTTCATGTTTTGTTTGCTTAGCAAAATAGCCCTCATGTCATGCTCATTACTTCAAGAATTGCAAAAAATTGGAGATTCCTTTCTCATAGCTGCCAACGTTTATAAATCTTATCCAGCAATATGAGAATGTTAGGTTGGTCTACCTTAGTTCAACGGGAAAAAGGCTGCTTAGAACCCAATAAAAACTAAAATTTATTAAATTTTATATATTTATTATGTCTAATGCCTTTGTTTGCACTGAAGTCAAAATCAAATGAATTGTGTCAATTTCCTTTTTGGTTGTACAGTTTCCTTGGATGTGTTCATTTGTGTGATTGTGTGATTTTTCGTGTTCATTTGTTTTGCTTTTTTTGTTTGTTTATTGCTGTTTAGGTCACTGGAGATATTTCCCTCCACTTCCTGCCCCACAGACACAACAGGAAGTGACAGATAATCTCTTCAAATTTAATATTTATTCATTTATTTATTTTAATCCAAGGAATGGACACTGTACAACCAAATAGGAAATCCACGCAATGAATTTATTTTTGGCTTCAGTGCAAAAAAAGGCCCCGTGAAACCAATAAATGGTGGGTACGCCTGAAATTGTGCTGTCTTTATGAATCTTGCTTTGTGCACTGGTCCAAATCATTTGGTGGAGGGGGGATTATGGTGTGGGGTTGTGTTTCAGGGGTTAAGCTTGGCCCCTTAGTTCCAGTGAGGGGAGCTTTTAAGGTGTCAGCATACCAAGACATTTTGGACAATTTCATGGTTCCAACTTTGTGGGAACAGTTTGGGGATGGCCCCTTCCTGTTCCAACATGACTGCACACCAGTGCACAAAGCAATGTACATAAAGACATGGATGAGCATGAAATTGCTCATCCATTGTCCATTCATCCACGTCATCCATTTTCTATATGCTAATACAGTTGTGGGTAGTTTACTATATCTGAGCTCATAGGTGCCTGCAGCATTGCCCAACCAGGTGTGTCAGAGGGGACGAAGCAGTTCTCATGGCAAAGAAAGAGGAACCTGTCATACCACGTGGCTCCTCCGGGGTAAGCGTTACACATATATATATATATATATATATATATATATATATATATATATATTTACACTGTATATATACAGTATATGTAGCAGTACCCCCGTAGGGGCTGCTGAGTGATGTGGCACACCTGTCACCATGACCATCCCGGCATTCGCTTCCAGAAACTCCAAGACAATGAACAAGTCCATCAACTTTGTTTTTGTTGTTTTAGTGAGGGATTAGAACTTGGATGGGGTTAATGAATTCATGGGATGCCCACAAAATTATTCTTGCATGGTTTGGGACAAGTTAGATATTCTCCTTCTGAACTACACTTGTCTCTCCTTCTCCCTACAGCACAATTCATCAGGCGCAGCTAGCACATGGTTAAGTCTAACTCTGGTTTCAGCCAGGCCTTAGCAAAGTTCCTTATTACAGGCAGGGACTGCGGGCCCCTATAGTGTAGCAAAATAAAGTTCTGGTGCTAGCTGCCCTCTTTGGTAGACTACTGATCCCAGTCAGCCCTTCGCAGACCCTGCCAGCTCTCCCAGCTGCAGCGGCCCAACTTCACTGCTAGTAACAGCACAGTCTCTCCCGCTGGCTCTACATCCATCTCAGACTGCACACTCCAAGTTCGCTACGGCATGCCTCTCCCAGCTCTCCCAACTGTGCCTGTCACTCCCCAACACCTGATGGATCCCTCCTGTAGATTTGCCCAGCAGTATTCCCCGCTGTCCTCTCCTGCTCCTGTTCAGGACACCCCTAGGGTTGTGTGGGGTTTCAGTTGACCTCTGAGCCCCTGGCCCAAGGTCACCCCCCCCAGATTATGGGGCTTCCTTAAGGACCCCAACAGTCCATCTCCAGTTCTTCCACCTGAGCAAATTCTCCCCAGCTGGGCAGAGCCTGGGTATTTAAGGAGTCCTGCCCCCTGCCAATCCAGGTTGGGGATTGGTCAGGGCTCATTATAACACCCCAGACAGTTCCACCTCTCTTCCCCACCTTCCTTCTAGAAGTCTCTAGAATCAGAAGGGAGGTAACTGAAAGGTGAAACTAGCTGTGAGTCACCAGCCTACTCTAAGCCACTCCCAGCCCACAGATCGGAACAAACAGGACTAGCTTTTACCTAGGCCTGCCTAACTTTACCTATTCTAGAAAAATATCACTTTAGCACCTGAACTAGGTAGAGGGTGCTATACATATGTATATATATATATATATATATATACATATATATATATGTTAAGGCTGGCCGAAGGGCCAGCCTGTATTTGTGGGAGGAGTCGGAGAGACTATTTAAGCCTCCTCCTCTTCTAGGGCCTGGGTCGTCGGCGTTCTGGGTTCTGAGCGGCGGTCGGCTGCAGGATTCATCCCTGGCCAGCATTCATCCCCTCATCACCCCTGGGTTGCTCCCGCTTGTGGGGGCGCCCTGACATCCTTCCGTGCAGCCCATGTTCCAGCGGCGGGGGGTGCATCCTTTCCCCACGCTTCCATCTGGCCAGCGCCACCCTGCCTGTTCTCCCTTGCAGCCATCTCCCCTCAGCTCCAGCGTGCACCGCCCGCCCGCTCTCCCGGCGACCATGCCAGGAGGAGCGGGGGGCGCCCGTCCTTCCCCCATCCTACTTCCCCACTCTCCTCACAACAGGCAGCCCGCCCTCCCTCCCGGCGCCATGCCGGGGGAGCGGGGGGCGTCCGTCCTTCCATGTTCTCCCCCCACAGCCGCCTTCTGTCCATGCGGCGCACATGGCGGGGGGAGAGGCATCCGTCCTGTCCACCCTCCACTTCTCCCCACTGCGTGCGGCATGTCCGCTCTGCCCGGAGCCATGGGGGAGGGGGTGCCCGCTCCTCCATCCTCCTCCCAAGCACTTCCCCAGGGCTCTGTCTGGCCGGGCTGCCGCCTGCCCGCTAGCCTGGGGGGGGGGTCGGCCGACTCCTCTCCCCTCTCCCCTCCTCTCCTCTCCCCATTCACGGTACACATCGTCTGGTTAGGGGGGGTGGTGGTCGGCCGCCCGCCGACTCCTCTCCCCCTACACGTCCAGGAGGGAGCCGCCAGTTCCTTTCTCCCTGCTGATCTGTCTGCACTGGGGGATCACTCCTGTTTCTCCCGGTGCAGATGGGGGGGGGGGGGGGTGTTCCTCTCTCCCCATACAGGTCGTCAGTCCATGGGGGGGGGTGATGGGCGGCCACCTCCACTCTTCCACAACTGCCATCTCTGCAGCAGTGAGGTGCGCCATGCGGGGGGGGGTCCGTTCTGTCCTTCCATCCACCCTCAGTTCCATCTGGCCATGGTGCTGCCCGCCCGCTTCCCACGGGGTGTGCGTTCCGCCCCTGCTTTTCTGTCATAGCGTTTTCTGCCCGGCAAATATTTCTGTCATAGCGTTTTCTGCCTGTCATTTCTGTCATAGCGTTTTCTGCCCGTCATTTCTGTCATAGCGTTTCTGCCCGTCATTTCTGTCATAGCGTTTCTGCCCGTCATTTCTGTCATAGCGTTTTTCTGCCCGTCATTTCTGTCATAGCGTTTCTGCCCGTCATTTCTGTCATAGCGTTTCTGCCCGTCATTTCTGTCACAGCGTTTTCTGCCAGTCATTTCTGTCATAGTATTTCTGCCCGTCATTTCTGTCATAGTATTTCTGCCCGTCATTTCTGTCATAGCGTTTTCTGCCCGTCATTTCTGTCATAGCGTTTTCTGCCCGTCATTTCTGTCATAGCGTTTTCTGCCCGTCATTTCTGTCATAGCGTTTTCTGCCCGTCATTTCTGTCATTGCATTCCGCTCCTGGATTCCTGTCATTGCGTTCCGCTCCTGGATTCCTGTCATTACGTTCTGCCCCTGCATTTTTCTGTCATTACGTTCTGCCCCTGCATCTTCTGTCATTACGTTCTGCCCCTGCATTGCTGTCATTTCGTTCCTGCCCCTGCGATTGCTGTCATTTCGTTCCTGCCCCTGCGATTGCTGTCATTTCGTTCCTGCCCCTGCGATTGCTGTCATTTCGTTCCTGCCCCTGCGATTGCTGTCATTTCGTTCCTGCCCCTGCGATTTCTGTCATTTCGTTCCTGCCCCTGCGATTGCTCTCATTTCGTTCCTGCCCCTGCGATTGCTGTCATTGCGTTCTGCCCCTGGATTGCTGTCATTGCGGTTCTGCCCCTGGATTGCTGTCATTGCGGTTCTGCCCCTGGATTGCTGTCATTGCGGTTCTGCCCCTGGATTGCTGTCATTTCGTTTCTGCCCCTGGATTGCTGTCATTGCGTTTCTGCCCCATGGATTGCTGTCATTGCGTTTCTGCCCCATGGATTTCTGTCATTGCGTTTCTGCCCCATGGATTTCTGTCATTGCGTTTCTGCCCCATGGATTTCTGTCATTGCGTTTCTGCCCCATGGATTTCTGTCATTGCGTTTCTGCCCCTGGATTTCTGTCATTGCGTTTCTGCCCCTGGATTTCTGTCATTGCGTTTCTGCCCCTGGATTTCTGTCATTGCGTTTCTGCCCCTGGATTTCTGTCATTGCGTTTCTGCCCCTGGATTTCTGTCATTGCGTTTCTGCCCCTGGATTTCTGTCATTGCGTTTCTGCCCCTGGATTTCTGTCATTGCGTTTCTGCCCCTGGATTTCTGTCATTGCGTTTCTGCCCCTGGATTTCTGTCATTGCGTTTCTGCCCCTGGATTTCTGTCATTGCGTTTCTGCCCCTGGATTTCTGTCATTGCGTTTCTGCCCCTGGATTTCTGTCATTGCGTTTCTGGCCCTGGATTTCTGTCATTGCGTTTCTGGCCCTGGATTTCTGTCATTGAGTTTCTGCCCCTGGATTTCTGTCATTGCGTTTCTGCCCCTGGATGTCTGTCATTTCATCTCTGCCTCAGGGTTCAGTCTCAGCGTATTTTTTCTGTCATTTGCGTTTTGTCATGGCATTTCTGCATCAGCTTTCTGTCATAGCAGTCTGCCCCAGGATTGCTGTCATTGCATTTCAGTCTCAGCTTTTGTTATCGCGTCCCTGCCCCAGGTTTTCTGTCATGGCATTTCTGCCTCAGCGCTTCTGTCATTACATTTCTGCCTCAACGTTCTGTCATAGCTTTGCCCAGGATTCTGTCATTGCGTTCTGCCCCTGGATCCATGTCATTGCGTTTCTGCCCCTTGATTCATGTCATTGCGTTTCTGCCCCTGGATTCATGTCATTGCGTTTCTGCCCCTGGATTCATGTCATTGCGTTTCTGCCTCGGGATTCATGCCATTGCGTTTCTGCCCCGGGATTCATGTCATTGCGTTTCTGCCCCTGGATTCATGTCATTGCGTTTCTGCCCCTGGATTCATGTCATTGCGTTTCTGCCCCTGGATTCATGTCATTGCGTTTCTGCCCCTGGATTCATGTCATTGCGTTTCTGCCCCTGGATTCATGTCATTGCGTTTCTGCCCCTGGATTCATGTCATTGCGTTTCTGCCCCTGGATTCATGTCATTGCGTTTCTGCCCCTGGATTCATGTCATTGCGATTTTCTGCCCCTGGATTCATGTCATTGCGTCTCTGCCCCTGGATTCATGTCATTGCGTCTCTGCCCCTGGATTCTTGTCATTGCGTTTCTGCCTCAACATTCAGCTTCAGCGTTCTGTCATACCGTTGCTGTCATCACGTTTCTGCCTCAAGCATTCGTCACCACGTTTCTGCCTCAGCATTTCTGTCACCACGCTTGCCTCAGCAGCAGTTCTGTCATCACGTTTCTGCCTCACCATTTCCGTCATTTAGTTTCCGTCATTTCATTGCCGCCCTGGCATTTCTGTCATTGTGTTTCAGCCTCAGTGTTTCTCAGCCTCTGCGTTTCTCAGAGGGGCGTTGTTCACCCAGGGCATACTCCGGTAGCTGTTTTGTTTGTTGGTTGTCATGTCTCATCGTATCTGTGTCCATGTTGTATCTGGGTCAGTTAGTTAGGGCTCACACGTCAGGATCTGTCACGTCTACAGATCCATACGGGCTGAGGTTTCGTTTGATAAATTGATTGTTGTCCTCAATCTTCTCGCCCGTATACCACACGTCATACGATGCATGTTCATTCACCACACTCATACGACTACCCACCACGGTCCGTGGGTACACCAGCCCTGAGTTCTTTAGTCAATTACCTGTCTCTGCGCTGCAGGTTACTCGGGCTCATACACCACTCACACGAGGAGGGGGGTCCATCGTCAGTTTCATCACGCACAGTGGTCTCGACATTTCTGCTCACATTTCTCATTCGTAGGTAGGCACAGAGGGGTGTTGTTGTTCTCATGTCTGGTTGTCTGTCATTTCTCCAGGTTGTGTTCTCAGGTTGGGCCGTCTTGGCTGCAGCACGATGTGTTCGTATCAGGTAGGACCAGTGTTTGGTGTCTGGCATGGTTGCTCCATGTTGGCGATGCTCATTGCCATAGCGCCTACCCCATCACATCCATCAGGCATCCAGGTTTTTGCACTCCTGTCAGGAGTATTTTTGCCCTCTCTTTCTCACATCCTCATACCATAGTAGGGGTAGGCCAGGGGTTGGGGGGGGGGGGGGAATTTCACTGAGCTACTTCGCTGGTGTCCATGCTTCTCGGCCATCATTTTGCAGGGGTTCCTCGGGCCAGCCCTTGCTTCCTTTTCCCTACGTATCCTCTCATGCACAAGCAGTTAATTCGCATGTCTGGGTTGTCTTGGGCATCAGGCTCATTCCATCCTTCACAGGACGTTCAGTTGGGTTCTGCGTAGCTTCGCAGGTTCTTCAGGGGGTTCCTTTTCATCACCAAGTCAGGAGTCAGTGGGTTCTTCTGTCACAATGGATACTTACCGGTTACTCACTGTTGCCATCCGGGCGCACGTTAGTCTTCATGTTGGATCATTACCTTCCCTTCTTCACCTAAATCTTGTGTCTTTTTGCCCTCTTTTCAGGCATACCGACCAGCCAGGCCATGGCACACCTCAGGCCTTGGTTCTTAGGAATATCGCATTTCCCACTTGAAGACTCTGATTACAAGTGTTAAGGCTGGCCGAAGGGCCAGCCTGTATTTGTGGGAGGAGTCGGAGAGACTATTTAAGCCTCCTCCTCTTCTAGGGCCTGGGTCGTCGGCGTTCTGGGTTCCCACCCTCCCATTCCCCCAGCCTGGGTTCCCACCCTCCCATTCCCCCAGCCTTTCATACTTATAGTACTTCTCATTCTTTCATCAAGGGTATGCCCTCTTTTCAGGCATACCGACCAGCCAGGCCATGGCACACCTCAGGCCTTGGTTCTAGGAATATCGCATTTCCCACTTGAAGACTCCGATTACAAATATATATATATTCACAGCATTTCTGAAATCACAAGAAATGGTGTCAGCCCTGCCACGCTGTCTCTTGCTGAACTACATAATCCCTGCCCCTGTTCTCATCTCCATAACATAAAGGGTCATTTTCATTGTAATCCAAGGTAGGAACTGGGTGAACTAATTAGACTCCTTAAAAAAACAGGCAGAAAGAACCAGACTGCTTCATTACTAACCCAAAAGGGAGCCAATAAAAGAAGTTCATTGTCATGGTTTACATTCCCTAACATAAATATGTGTAATATGCCAAGAAAAAGTCACATATTCTTTGTGTTAAATAAATACATTTCAATGACAATCCCATGAGAAGATGACATTAATCTTACAATTTACAGACATCTAAAAAAAAAAATCCCCAAACTATAATACAGCCCTTTACGTAGGAAACAAAAATACAGCCCTTTACGTAGGTTCTCAGGGTGCACACCCTGAACTGGCTTGAAAGGACACTATGATGGAGGAAAGCCCCGCTATGGTTGGGTCATCAGGTATCTGTCACTCCTCATCCATTCATTTCAAAAAAGTTATTGCGGACAGATTCCCCTAAACTTCCCCTCAACTACTACACTGCACATCATTCAGGGAGGGCAGCTTCCATCAGAGCCTGCTCAGACAGCTGTCCGGCTTCACAGGGGCGGACTGACAACTCATGGGGCCCCTGGGCAATAGGAGATTATGGGGCCCCCAGACAATCAGAGATTATGGGGACACACAGTATACACACACACACAGTATACAATCACACAGTATACACATACAGTATACACATGTTTCTATTGGCTGAGAAGGTACTGGAGAGGTGGGGCAGCTATAATCTCTGGATTTTTAGACCAAAAGGATATCGGTAAGGGATATTTCAGAAACAGATGTAAAAAAAAACACAGATTTTTACATACTGTCCCTGGTTTTACTGAGGCTGGCAACCCTGATGGGGCCCCCTAGTGGCCCGGGGCCCTCGGGAAGTGACCGAGTGGTCGAATGGTCAGTCCGCCCCTGCTGCTTCACGATCGATTCCCTCTAATATATTATTTTTGGAACCTTGCTGTGCCTTAATTTAGCTTGCAGTGTCTTTGAGAACAATAAGCTCTCACACCTGAGCTAAGTATATATTGTGACGTGCGGTGCTGATGGCTCGTTGATGTATCTGATGCTGTCACATCCCATTGTCGCACGACAAGTGACATTGAAAATATGACCAGTTGTAAAACGAGTCGTAATTAGCAAAGCAGGCAGCTGTACTGGGCTGGATGTCTGCAACTGGTTCTAGGTGACAGGAGTGGCTACCAAAGGTGGACACAGTTACGATCACATGGCTGCGGAGGACCAGCAAAAATTGCTGGCCAAGAATCTAAGGAGGAACATTATTGGGCAGGTTGGAAAACCTTATCCGAATGTTATTGCTTGCTTGAGATTAACCTGCCCAAGAGTTGTCTGCATATGCCTACCTTCTTTTTAGGCAGATCCAAGTCCAACCACCCTGCGTTATGTCTAAAACACATACCCCATATTTCAGACTATGTTTCATGTGTAGCGCTTACCCTCAATGGAACCGTTGATGTTTGGGTCCCCTGATTTAGAATGTCAATGGCCTTTTCTGTAATGCCACATCCTCTGACACACCAAAGCTGAAGGCAGGATATTTATTGGAACAGCATACATTAAAGTGGTTGTAAACCCTTACAAACCACTTGGACCCACAGGTAAGCCTAGATTAAGGCTTACCCGTAGGTCCAAGAAATATCTCCTAAACCTACACGGTTTAAGAGATATTTGCCAAAAGACAGGCACCGCTGTGCGGCGCATATGCCGAGAGTGGCGGCTCCCGTGCGCATGCGCGGGAGTGCCATCATCGCGGCTCCGTCGAATGACAGCGCCGGAGCAGCGAGACCCACCAAGAAGATGGAGGCTTCATACACGAGGGGACAGCGGTGACTTCGCTGGCTCCTGTGTCAGGTAAGTGACACATAATGGACTACTATGTGATGCATAGTAGCCCATTATGCTTTACCTTTGCAGGGAAACAAAGAGGAAGTAAACCCATCAGGGTTTACTTTCTCTTTAAATCAACAGCCAAAAGATGGTAAAGCAGTAATTACCCATTGTTACATACTAAGTCTGGTTGAAAAAATAAAACACAAGTCCATCTAGTTAATAAACTAATAATTATCAACTAATAAAAGACTCTTTAACAAGAATCCGAAAACAGTTGCAAATAACACATAAACCTGGTAACTGACAATTGTACCAATGGCTGACCCTTAGTCCCTATAATATGGGAGATGCTGTGAGGATAATGACCCAATAGTCTCTGCAAACCCTCCCCCCCGGCCAGTACATTGGGGCTCAAGTCCAACATTGGAGTGCTCAAACGTAAATCACTCCAAACTAGGGTATAGGTGCCTAAGTGGGGTCCCAAGTAAGCCATATTTTTTTTTAAATAGGTTGCAGTTGGGTATAGCCAGCGGTATCCCTACGCTTGCTCTCCTTGCGCTGGAACCTTTTCAGAAGCTAAATCTCAATCCCTAAAAACTGGGTTGCTGTCCCTACGCTACCCACTTGCAAAAGTGTGCCACATCCCAGCAGGGCCCCCTATTTAAAGAGGCTGTCCCATCCAAGATGGCTGCAGAAGGTCACTGGAGATTTCAGCATCCAATCAGAAAGCTGCTCTCTGTCAGGGCCGGTGCTACCACTAGGCAAACTAGGCAGCCAACTGGGGCGCAATACTGCCTAGGGCGCCCAGCCACTGGTGGTGCTCAGTGGCGTAACTAGAACCCTCAGGGCCTCGATGCAAGAAACCATGGAGGGCCCCCCCCCCGACCTCCGGACAAAGCTCTTTACTCCGAGCCCGATGTTGGAACACCAGGGCCCCTCTTACAAGTGAGTGGCTGCATATAAAGGAACCGATTTCTTCATTTTTATATAAAAACACACACACACAATGTACCATCAAACGCCACCACTGTGCCATCAAATGTCGCCACTGTGCCCATCAAATGTTGCCACTGTGCCCATCAATTGCAGCCACTGTACCATCAAACGCCACCACTGTACCATCAAATGTCGCCACTGTGCCCATCAATTGCAGCCACTGTACCATCAAACGCCACCACTGTAGCATCAAATGTCGTCACTGTGCCCATCAAATGCTGCCACTGTGCCCATCAAACTCTGACGCTGTTCCATCAAATGCCGCCACTGTGCCCATCAAATGCCGCCACTGTGCCATCAAATGCCACCACTGTGCCCGTTAAATGCTGCCGCTGTGCCCATTAATTGCTGTCAGTGTGCCAAATGCTGCCACTGTGAATCCCCACCGCCCACTCGCACATACACACACACACATGAATGCACACCCACACACATGAATGCACACCCACACACACACATGCATGCACCCCCCCACACACATGCATGCACACCCACACACACATGCATGCACACCCCCACACACATGCATGCACCCCCCCCCCCCCCCACACACATGCATGCACACCCCCACACACATGCACACACCCCCCACACACACACATGCATGCATGCACACCCCCACAGACACGCATGCACACACACACATGCACCCCCCCCCCCACACACACACACACACACATGCCCCCCCCACACACACACACATGCATGCACACACATATAAACACACATACAGTAGATAGTCTTATAAAAAAAACGGCAGACATTTACCTTCTTCCTGACGGGTACTGCACTGTAGGGGGAGACAAAGAGCACAGCACAGCACACACTGCTTTCACTTTAGGTATGTGAGGAGCTCCCTGCACAGATTACAATTCGGCTGACGATCGGGGAGCTCCTCTCAGCCTCCCCTCCTATCAAAGAGTACAGGGGGCCCTCAAAGGCCCCCTGCAGCAAGGGGCCCGGTCACCATGGCGATCTTGGCGACCCCTATAATTCCGCCACTGGTGGTGCTACTCTCTTCTCTCTGCAGCAAGCAAAGTCTCAGCATCAGCAGGCAGCCGCCGCTCCGTTCGCACACAGTGTCAGAGGCGCAGCGGGAACGGAGCACTGTGTCTGTGTCCCGACTCCCGAATGAATGGAAGCAAGCAAATATTTATTGATGGGAGCTGGTGAGGCTGCATTTGATGGGCGCTGGTGGGCTGCATTTGATGGGCGTTTCATTAAAAAGGTGGGGTATAAATGGGCAGGGCAAACGGGGTGTCATGGGGTGGAGTCGGGGGGATGGCAAAATGAGATTTCGCCTAGGGTGTCAAACATTCTTGCACCAGCCCTGCTCTCTGTGATGCCTGTGGAGACAGAAGTGGAACACCATTCCAGTGAATCTCTACTCCAGCCACACAGTGGCCATATGTCACCTACTAAATGGGGCCCAACAGTCTTTGCAAACCCTCCCCCACTGGCCAGTACATTGGGACATAAATCCAGCATTGGAGTGCTCAAACATAAGTCGCTCTAAACCAGGGTATAGGTTCCTAATCAGTGTTCAAATTCAGCAATACTATGCCTTTAAATAGGAAGGAGTGGGGTATGGCCAGCAGTCTCTCACTGACACCTAAGATGATGACTTGTCTCCTCTCACTCTCCGCTTGGGGCTCAGTGTTATATTTTGTTGCAGTGACATCCTCCCCATGACCAGGTGGTGACATCAGGCCTGACATTGACATTCCCACAGACCAGGGGATGTCTGCAACTCAGCCTCTCTGACACTGCAGCATATTGTCCCTCCCAACGACTGTCCCAAGCCCAGGAACGCTCTGTTTTATCCAGCTCTGCAGATCTCTGGATCCCAAAACACTCTGCACCATTCTTTCTGGAGACTACATCTCCCACACCTCCTTGCTCACTCTAGCAGGCTCTGTCCTTTCCCAGACAGCACAGCAACAGTATTACTGCTTTCTTTGTTTTCCTGGTGGTGGGCATGGCTTTCCTCTGGCTGCACACAGCCCTGCAGAACAGCCTTATACTGTTATGCCTCGTTTCCACTGAGCGGATCGGTTCGGGTCGGTACAGTTTGGAAGGGTTAGAATGGTCCGGCCTATTCAGGTGAGTGTTTCCACAGCAAGTCGGTCCACCAGGGTCCATAGGGGGTTTAGAAAAAATGCCTAGCGTGGCCTCACACTGATTGGCAGATGTTTTTCTGTCCACCAATCAGTGGAATGTATCGTAGCTCCACCCTAACCGAACCGTCCCATTTTCTATGGCCCCACATCTGAAGCAGGACCCCAAATGGTGCGGTATGGTTCGGTTTTATGGGCCGCTTTCATAATGGAAACACTGAAAATAGCGTACCGTACCGAACCAAACCGATCCGCTCAGTGGAAACGAGGCATAAGTGTCCTGTGTCCCCGCTCCTCCTCACCGGCTGGCAAGGAAAATGAGAATGGATGCAGCTATTGGCTGTGTGCGACATTGTAAGGGATGGTCTGGTCTGAGAGCTGCAGACCCAGGATACACATTCTACACCCATAATTAAAACATGGTCACATGTCGTTCCCCCCAACCTCAAACAGCACCCCACCCACTTACCTGTATTGCAGTAAAATCGTCTAACAGTTTTTATTTCTGGTTGGCCAGTCTTGTGATCCAAGAAGTATAGAGAGAAAGGGAGCGCCATAGAAATTGTGTAAGTCCGGTAGATCTTTAGTTCGAGTTACAAGTGGCCACAAAAAAGAGCCAACGTGTTTCAGGAGCTTATCAAAGGTCCCCCTTCGTCAGGGCTGAGAAACAATATAAAGTACAATATAATAAAATAAAAAAACTATTTAATGATCATTATTATTACTATATAGGATTTATATAGCGCCAACAGTTTACGCAGTGCTTTACAATAAAAAGGGGGACAGTACAATTACAATACAGTTCAATACAGAAGGAATAGGAGGCCCGGTTTATGGAGTTTACAATCTAAAGGATTGTAATGATGTCAAAAATCTTAATACAAACATAGATGCATTGGCTTTTTTCTTGCCTTTTTTTGTCTCACAATTAAAGTGTATCTCTATGTGGGCGGAGCCAAGAGCTCAGGCGCCCGATGCAAGAGAGACGGCACACAAAGAGACCAAGAAGAGTTATCAGGTTCTTGTATTTGGAAAAGTGGTATGGAAGAAGGGTTACAATAGTACTTGCAGCAACACAGTGGGTTTCACTAGTACTAATACTTGCAGCAACAGGTGCAGTAATACTTGCAGTGACAGGTGCAGTAATACTTGCAGTGACAGGTGCAGTAATACTTGCAGTGACAGGTGCAGTAATACTTGCAGTGACAGGTGCAGTAATACTTGCAGTGACAGGTGCAGTAATACTTGCAGTGACAGGTGCAGTAATACTTGCAGTATCAGGTGTTGTAATGCTTGTAGTAACGGATGCAGTAATAGTTTTAGTATCCAGGTAGGATTTATGCTTCAGTTCGCCACAGAACAATCCCCAACAGTGTGCAGGTACATTCACTAAATACAGAAGGTAGCATAGGCAACAGCAGTCTCATCGGTTATACCAACAGACCACACAGCATCAACACAGAAATGCAGAAGTATTTCCTCAGGCACAGTAAGGCACATTATAGGCCAGGCATACTCTACCGGGACAGCATCTGCAGGAGGGGTGGCTGACTGTCAGGGTGGCAGACTCTACTGGTGGTTCAAAGATGCTATTGAGAAGGTGGTGGCAGCAGCTCCAGCAACCGGTGCTTAAAGGGGTATCCAGCGGTATCGCTATGGTTGCCCTCCTTGTGCTGGACTCCTTCCCTGATGCTAAATCTCGGTCCCTAAAAACCAGGTTGCTGCCCCTACTCTATCCACTTGCAAAGATGCTCCAAATTCCAGCAGGGTCACTTATCTATAAACGCTGCCCCATCCAATATGGCCGCAGAATGTTACTGGGGATTGCATCTTCCAGTTGGACAGCTGCTCTTCCTATGATGCCTATGGAGACTTCAGGGGGAGAGCTACACCTGCCTACAACATTTTGATTTAGTTCTGGGTAGATTAGTTCCATTTTCAAGTTGTTATTACTCTTAGATTGTAGAAGTGGGCTTAAAGGATGGAACCATATCAGATAAAAATGAGTTTATAAAGGCATGGACCTGTGCAGACCTGTGTGGATGTCCTGGTTTCCTATTTCCTTTAGACCAAGCCTTGATAAAATATGTTGGAAGTTTTTCAAGTAAATGAATGGAGGATTTAGAGAGATGAAAACCTTGTTCAGCCTAAACTTAAAAAACGTTGAGAGATTAGCAAGATAAGATAAATGATCTTGGTGAAAAACCTAAAATTCTTGCACTCCCATCCTATCCCCGAACAAGCTGACCCCAACATTTCCCTACAATGGATCTCCCGAATCAGATACTTAGGGCTCCAGATCACTCGGTGTCTGACTTCGTCAATCTTAATATTTCCCTGCTGCTTGTTATAATAGCTAAGAAGTTTCAGGCGTAGAAAAACCTCCCTCTGTCTCTCATCGGGAAGATAAACTTGATAAAAATGAAAATTCTACCCCTTTTATTGTACAACCTTCGGAATTCCCCGGTTTGGATCCCCAAGTCCATCTTTAAATCAATCGATGCCACGATTTCCTCCTTTTTGTGGCAGGGAGGAATCCCCGTCTCAAATTAGCAATACTACAACAGCCATGGGGAGAGGGGGGCCTTGCGGTTCCTAATTTTCAAAAATACTTTCTGGTTGGACAGTTGACGGTGGCACACCGCTGGCTAACTTCTCCTTTGGATGATGCCTCTGTATCCCTGGAAGTGGCCTGTGTGGGGTCCTACGAGGCTCTGTCTCATTTGGTATACAGGGGTCTAAAAGCTCCATACCCACTGACATCCTCCATGCGCTCAGTGATGAAGGCATGGGTCATGGCCCAGGGAGGGCGATCGCCTAGCTCAACCAGACTTTCCCCTAATACCCTGCTGTGGAAGAACCCCAATTTAACCCACTTTTTTGGTTACCTAGATCCAGTGGTGTGGATCAAATATGGTATCAAAACCTTGCTCCACATTGTATCAAATGGTATTTTATTGTCATTTGATGAATTAAAACTAAAATATGATCTGCCAAACTCACACTTTTGTAGGGTATATTTAACTGCGGCATGCTTTTTGCTCGCAATTTGGTAGGGAGCCCCTTGTCCTTGAGCCCAGTGACCTAGAGCTACTAACCCACAGTGAATCAGTGAAAAAAACAGTTTCCTGCCTATATAAAGACTTATTCCATGACAGCCCTCCTGTTGGGACATTGCAGGAGAGCCTGGGAGGCTATGGTTCCGGGGCTGGACAGAGACGATTGGGACGACATGTGGGGGGCCGCGTTCCAGTATCTAACAGAAATAGATTGATTTATTACAAATTCCTACACAGAATCTACCTCACCCGGGCTAGACTGGCAAAGATGTTTTGGAATCAGCACTCCCTGTGCTGAAGATGCGCTGCCCCCTTCGCTAACTTCATGCATATTTTCTGGGAATGCCCACTAATTAAATCTTATTGGCAAGCCATTGCCTCCTGTATAAGGTCGGTCACCTCAATTTCTATCCATGTCCATCGAAGTATGTCTTCTATACTTAGTGGAGCCCATGGCCACTACCAGGGCCATACAGACCCTTCTTACCCTGTTACTGTTCTACGCTAAAAAGTGCATTATCCTTTCATGGAAGAGCTCTGTGTCACCGACCTTGGAGTCTTGTAAAACATTGGTCAACAAGGCAGGACCCTTTCACAAGGCTACATATTTGAGCAGAGGGGCTCTCAACAAATTTGAGAAGGTTTGGGGGGGGGGGGGGGGGGGGCCGGATGGCTTCCATGGACACGGTATCAGATTAACCACACTGGGACATAACCCAAGATCCTTTGTAGATATGGTAACACGGAAGGACGATTGTTTTGAAGGGCTAGAAGATTAGTGAGTGATTGTAGAATTTGCACACTGCACAGTTGGGGATGGGCAACTCTCCTTAATTAGCCATGTCACTATGGAGCGGGGGGGAGCAGGGGGAGGTGTAGAGCGTAACCATCCCATGGAGGATATCTGATAGAACATGGGGGAGATGTGGAACTGTATCCTTGTGTCATAGTAGACTGCCTCCGGCTGGAGGTAGGAACATTTGTGTACCTGTCTGGGCAAAGTTGGGGGGGATGTATCACAAGTTTCTGTGATAACGTTTATGTTGTATTGTTTTTCTGTAGTATACGGGCAAGTTTGTGGCCGGTTGCAGCCCACGTTGTGTGGCTTGTTATAATATGTATTGTATAAAACAAAATAAAAATAATAAAAGGAGAAATGGACATAAAAACCCCAAAGCATGACAATAGTGAAGGAATGTGACCACATTGCAGGAAAATGTCACACCAGGGTGTATTTGTCAGTTACGTGGCAGGTAATGGACGCCTGACCTTTAACAAAGCTCCATCTACGTTTAGGGTTTGGAAATCCTATGGCAAGTTTAATCATATTTGTAACTTCAATCAAAACACACCCTCAAGCCACCACCTAATCGCTAGTTACTGTTTTCTTGCTGTCTTTCAGCTACCATTGCGATGCAATCAACAATGTGGGTACTGTTCAATGCATAATCGTTTTGGCACAGGAACACATCCAAGATTATTGATAATAAGAGCTTCTGCAGCTCTCAGGAGCCATATAAACCATATTGCACCATTAAAAAACACCAAAAAACGTTATTCCCTTGACCACTAAAGTACGTTTATATGAATTCAAGGCTGAGAGCTTGGTATTGATTTTTAAATCTGGCAATCAGTTTTCAGGTAAAAGTGCTCCAATCAGCTCTAAAGGCACCTGAAGACATTTATAGGGTTCTGAAGGAGCCACCCTCACTGCCAGCACCCACAGTGGTTCCAAGGCTCTCCTGTTCCTCTGGAGAACCTTGGACCATAGTAAACCACTCCAACATTGAGAGCAGGAGGAGCTTGGGGTACATCTGTTTCCTGATCTCATCTGCATCTTAGGATTTCATCACTTCTGGGTTCACAGCTGTCATTCAGCCCCTGCATTCAGCTACTGCAACTGGGAAGCAGCTAATCAAGCATGATCTTTGCTTGTGTAGTGCTTACCCCCTTAGGAGCCAGTGGATTTTGCGCCCCCCTTTGTCTGCACAGCCAGGCAACAAACATTTTCATCAGGCACACGGTACTCAAATAACCAGTCCAAAGGCTTTTGTTTTGTTGTTTATTAAGGGAAACAACATGGATAGGGTTAGGGTGGTATGGGATGCCCAGAACTGAGTTAAAGTAGAACTCTACAGGCAGACTGGCAAAAAAAGAAACTCCAGCACTGATCTCAGCACTTGAACTTCACAATGTAAAGGCACCTGGCTCCAAAATCAGGATTCTCCCCAAGCAGAGGAGAAGGTTAGTGTGACAGACCAAGCCGGGACAGAGGCTGTTGGAGGGGACAGAATGCAAGCCTCTTGCCTTGCGATTATGGGCCCTGGCATTTGGGGGAGCGGTGCTCTTTGTGAGCTGTATGCCTGGGGACCCCTGAGCTGGTGTTACTTGGATTCAGGTCCATGCCGAAAGACACATAGACTCTGGATATGTATATGCCATATTAGCAATACACTGAATCACACTGTTGGGAGGGACACAAGCTGTCAGATGCTAATGTCATGAACTCCAGCCACCTGTCTGTTGTGTAAATGAGTCTAGTCTGGCTTGTAAGAATATTCCACACAATGTTGTTGTGCTAATTAACCCTGTGTTAATGTTTATGGTAATATGGTAATGTGTATTGAATAGTCAGAGAGCTAAGAGACGTACCCTGAAAAGTCTTATCTCTCAGTTAACTAGTCTGGGTCAATGATTAGATAATGATTAGATAAGTTAGATTAGATAAGTAGCTCATGCTAATTAGGATAGGTTTTAGTCATCCGGCTGTATATATTTGTGTGAGATCTCAAATAAAGGTTATTCCTGATGTACTCCAAGACTGGTGTTGTCTAGTTCTTGGGGGTTCCTATAGCCAGATCCATTGGACTCTGTTCTAGGACATAGGAAGCGGTATATAGACGGAAACACTCAAGCAGAGTGTAGGGACGTTCCATCACAGTTAGCTGTAAACTTTCCCTTCTAGAAGGCTAGCTGGGTATTAAACCAGGCTACTTCTCTTCTATAGGCTTTGGGGGTGGATAAAGGTTACTCACTCCCTTATAAGTCTTGTAGCATATGTGACAACTTCTGAACTTCTGCACAGGCCTCCTGCTGAACAGGCCCCACTTGTTCCCAGCTAGGATGTCTCAACCATGCCTGGCTAAGGCTGAAGGGGGTGAGAATTCCTCTCTGATTTCTCTCTCGCTCAGCCTTCTGCCTGGAGGCAGAGCCTCCCCAGCACTCTGAATCCTGGACTCTCTCCCCACGTGGCCACGCTTCACAATACTTAAGGGCTATCTCTCCACCTTCTGCGCCATCCTCACCCAGGGATTGGTAGAATTCCCATAAATATTCAGGCCTTGGGCTCTGTCCCTCCGCCCTCCAAGTTCTAGAAGAATCAGGAAGATTCTAGAAGCCAGGGGGAGGCAATAGAGACTCAGCCCCCAGAGCTGCCAGCTAACAACATATTAACAATTTAAAGCCAAGCCAAGAAACCTTAGGATTTAGAGAAGATCTGTAAAGAAGAGTAAACCAAAATCCCACCTGGTCACCAACTACAAAAAAAACTTCTTACCTCTGTGCTTGCCAACAAGAGTTTCTCCACCAAGTACCAAGTCATGTTTTGCTTGGGGATCAAATACTTATTTTGCTCACTGAACTGCAACTCAATTTATAACATTTGTATCGTGTTTTATCTGGATTTTTGTTGATATTCTCTCTCTATCGTTTAAAATACACCTATGGAATAAATTATAGACCCTTAATTTCTTTGTAAGTGGGCAAACTTATAACATATGCAGGGGATCAACTAATTATTTTTCCCACTGCAGCTGCAGTGGAGGCAGGGGAGGGGGTCTAATAAACCTCTGATGTCACCAAAAAAGGACCTGTCACCTGCCCATGCTATCACATAGAGGACTTGTCAGCCCCCTTATGATAGCAATAAAGTGAAATCAAAAACATTTTAAAAGTGTAAAAAAAAAAAAAAAATTATAATAAAATACAAAAATGTTTAAATACATTTTTAAATTAAAAGCAGTAGGCAACAAAAAAAACATGAAGAACTATTTGTGCGTAAGCTCGCCACGTTCCATTTATAAGGTTACATTTACCTGTTCTAGAAAAATATCACTTTAGCACCTACACTAGGTAGAGGGAGGGAGGAACATTATTGGGCAGGTTGGAAAACCTTATCCAAATGTTATTGCTTGCTTGAGAGTAACCTGCCCAAGAGTTGTCTGCAAATGCCTACCTTCTTTTTGGGCAGATCCAAGTCCAACCACCCTGCGTTATGTCTAAAGCACATACCCCATATTTCCGACTATGTTTCATGTGTAGCGCTTACCCTCAATGGAACCGTTGATGTTTGGGTCCCCTGATTTAGGATGTCAATGACCTTTTCTGTAATGCCACATCCTCTGACACACCAAAGCTGAAGGCAGGATATTTATTGGAACAGCATACATTAAATCAACAGCCAAAAGATGGAAAAACAGTAATTACCCATTGTTACATACAAGTCTGGTTGAAAAAAAAAAAAACACAAGTCCATCTAGTTCAACTAATAAAAGATTCTTTAAAAGAATCCGAAAACAGTTGCAAATAACACATAAACCTGGTAACTGGCAATTGTACCAATGGCTGACCCTTAGTCCCTATAATATGTGAGATGTGAGGATAATGACCCAATAATCTCTGCAAACCCTCCCCCACAGGCCAGTACATTGGGGCTCAAGTCCAACATTGGTCCAAACCAGGGTATAGGTGCCTAAGTGGGGTCCCAAGTAAGCAATACTATTCTTTTAAATAGGTTGCAGTTGGGTATAGCCAGCGGTATCCCTACGCTTGCTCTCCTTGCGCTGGAACCTTCCCTGAAGCAAAATCTCTATCCATAAAATCTGAGTTGTTGTCCCTACGCTTCCCACTTGCAAAAGTGTGCCACATCCCAGCAGGGTCCCTTATTTAAAGAGACTGTCCCATCCAAGATGGCTGCAGAAGGTCACTGGAGATTGCAGCATCCAATCAGAAAGCTGCTCTCTGTCAGGGCTGGTGCTACCACTAGGCAAACTAGGCAGCCACCTGGGGCACGCTACTGCCTAGGACGCCCAGCCACTGGTGGCCCTACTCTCTTCTCTCTGCAGCAAGCAAAGTCTCAGCATCAGCAGGCAGCCACCGCTCCGTTCGCACACAGTGTCAGAGGCGCAGCGGGAACGGAGGGCTGTGTCTGTGTCCCGACTATCAAATGAATGGAAGCAAGCAAACATTTATTGATGGGCGCTGGTGAGGCTGTATTTGATGGGCGCTGGTGGGCTGTATTTGATGGGCGCTGGTGGGCTGTATTTGATGGGCGCTGGTGGGCTGAATTTGATGGGCGCTTCATTAAAAAGGTGGGGTATAAATGAGCAGGGCAAATGGGGTGGAGTTAGGGGTGGAGCCGGGGGCATGGCAAAATGAGGTTTCGCCTAGGGTGTCAAAAATTCTTGCACCAGCCCTGCTCTGTGATGCCTGTGGCGACAGAAGTGGAACACCATTCCAGTCTCTACTCCATCAACACAGTGGCCATATGTCACCTACTAAATGGGGCCCAACAGTCTTTGTAAACCCTCCCCCACTGGCCAGTACATTGGGACACAAATCCAGCATTGGAGTGCTCAAACATAAGTTGCTCTAAACCAGGGTATAGGTTCCTAATCAGTGTTCCAATTAACCAATACTATGCCTTCAAATAGGAAGGAGTGGTGTATGACCAGCAGTCTCTCACTAGCACCTAAGATGATGACTTGTCTCCTCCCGCTCTCCGCTTGGGGCTCAGTGTTACCAGTTGCAGTGACATGCTCCCCATGACCAGGTGGTGACATCAGGCCTGACATTGACATTCCCACAGACCAGGGGATGTCTGCAACTCAACTTCTCTGACACTGCAGCATATTGTCCCTCCCAACGACTTTCCCAAGCCCAGGAACGCTCTGTTTTTTCCTGCTCTGCAGATTTCTGGATCCCAAAAACTCTGCACCATTCTTTCTGGAGACTACATCTCCCACACGTCCTTGCTCACCCTTTGCTTTCTAGGGATGAGCCGAACACCCCCCTGTTCGGTTCGCAATAGAACCTGCAAACAGACCTAAAGTTCGTGTGAACTTTAGAACCCTATTAAAGTCTATGGGACTCGAACGTTCAAAATCAAAAGTGCTATTTTAAAGGCTTATATGCAAGTTATTGTCATAAAAAGTGTTTGGGGACCTGGGTCCTGCCCCAGGGGACATGTATCAATGAAAAAAAAACTTTCAAAAATGGCAGTTTTTTAGGGAGCAGTGATTTTAATAATGCTTAAAGTGAATCAATAAAAGTGAAATATTCCTTTAAATTTCGTACCTGGGGGGTGTGTATAGTATGCATGTAAAGGGGCGCATGTTTCCCATGCTTAGAACTGTCCCTGCACAAAGTGTCATTTTTGAAAAAAATTTAAAATCTATAAAAAAATCTATAATGAATTGTCGGCTCCCGTAATACAGAGAAACAGTCATTGATAAAAAAAAAAAAAAAAAAAATCATTTTTTCAGGTCTGGTATGGATTTTAAGGGGAACTCCACGCCAATTAAAAAAAAAATGGCGTGGAGTTACACCCAAAAATCCATACCAGACCCTTTATCCGAGCAAGCAACCTGGCAGGCCGCAGGAAAAGAGGGGGGGACGAGAGAGCGCCCCCCCTCCTGAACCGTACCAGGCCACATGCCCTCAACATTGAGAGGATGCTTTGATTTGGGGGTGACCCCTCAAAGCACCATGTCCCCATGTTGATGGGGACAAGGGCCTCATCCCCACAACCCTGGCTGGTGGTTGTGGGGGTCTGCGGGCGGGGGGCTTATCAGAATCTGGAAGCCCCCTTTAACAAGGGGACCCCCAGATCCCCGCCCCCCCCCCCTGTTTGAAATGGTAAGGGGGTACAAAAGTAACCCTACCATTTCACAAAGAAAGTGTAAAAAATTGGTAAAAAACACACAGACACAGTTGGGAAAAGTCCTTTATTAAAAATAAAAAAAATAAAAAAAATAAAAAAAGATTCCAGCGGTGGTAATCCACTCTTGCTATCCAGTGATGGGTGATCTCTTCTCCAGGATCCAGCAATGGCTCTTCCGATGACGTCCAGCGCAGCGCATCCTGTCTCCATGGAATCACTGCGGAAATCCCGTCTTCCCATCACCTGACCCCGCCCCCCTATGACGCAACGCAAGGGGGAAGCCGGGCTTCCCCAGTGACGTACGGGTGACCCCGCCCCCCTCTGATGTAACGGAAACCTGCGTTACATCAGAGGGGGCGGGGTCACCCGTACATCACTGGGGAAGCCCAGCTTTTCCCTTGCGTCGGAGGGGGGCGGGGTCACCCGTACATCACTGGGGAAGCCTGGGTTTCCCCTGGGTTTCTCCACTGAGACACTGTGGGAATCCCAGGTCTTAGCTGAGGAGGACCGGGCCACCCGTCACCTGACCCTGCCCCCCTCTGACGCAAGGGAAAGCTGGGCTTCCCCAGTGATGTACGGGTGACCCCGCCCCCCCTCTGATGTAACGCAGGTTTCCGTTACATCAGAGGGGGGGCGGGGTCACCCGTATGTCACTGGGGAAACCCGGCTTCCCCCTTGCGTTGCGTCAGAGGGGGGGCGGGGTCAGGTGACGGGTGGCCCGGTCCTCCTCTGCTAAGACGGGATTCCCGCAGTGTCTCCATGGAGACCGGATGTGCTGCGCTGGACGTCATCGGAAGAGATCAGCCATCGCTGGACCCCGGAGAAGAGATCACCCATCGCTGGATAGCAAGAGTGGATTACCACCGCTGGAATCTTTTTTTTAGTTTTTTTATTTTTAATAAAGGACTTTTCCCAACGGTGTCTGTTTGTGTTTTTTAAAAAAAAAATGACACTTTCTTTGTGAAATGGTAGGGGTACTTTTTGTACCCCCTTACCATTTCAAACAGGGGGGGCAGGAGGGGGGGGGGGTCTCCTTGTTTTTTTTTTATTTATTTTGTTATTTTTTTTTTTTATTTGACACGGGGTTCCCCTTAATATCCATACCAGACCTGAAGGGCCTGGTAATTGAATTTGGGGGGAACCCCACGCTTTTTTTTCCTTTTTTATCAATGACTTTCAATGACTGTTCTCTGTATTACGGGAGCCGACAATTCATTATAGTGCTTTTAAAATACTTTTTTTCCTGCAAAAATTACACTTTCTGCAGGGACAGTTCTAAGCACGGGAAACATGCGCCCCTTTACAGGCATACTATACACACCCCCAGGTATGAAATTTAAAGGAATATTACACTTTTATTGTTTCACTTTAAGCATTATTAAAATCACTGCTCCCGAAAAAACTTCAGTTTTTAAAAGTTTTTTTTGCATTGATACATGTCCCCTGGGGCAGGACCAGGTCCCCAAACACTTTTTATGACAATAACTTGCATATAAGCCTTTAAAATTAGCACTTTAGATTTCTCCCATAGACTTTTAGAGTGTTCCGCGGCTTTTCGAATTTGCCGCGAACACCCCAAATTGTTCGCTGTTCAGTGAACAGGCGAACAGGCAATATTCGAGTCGAACATGAGTTTGACTGGAACTCGAAGCTCATCCCTACTGCTGTTTTCTGGGTGGTGGGCATGGCTTTCCTCTGGCTGCACACAGCCCTGCAGAACAGCCTTATACTGTAATGCCCTGTACACATGATACGATTTTCCAACAACAAGTGTTGATTGTGAGCTTGTTGTCGGAAAGTCTGTGTATGCTCCATAGACTTGTGGTCGTAAATTCCGAGCGCGTGTACATAACTCCACGCACAAAAGTCCACGCATGCTCGGAATCAAGCAGAAGAGCAGCACTGGCTACTTTCATTTATAGGGTTCTGAAGGAGCCACCCTCACTGCCGGCACCCACAGTGGTTCCCAGGCTCTCCTGTTCCTCTGGAGAACCTTGGACCATAGTAAACCACTCCAACATTGAGAGCAGGAGGAGCTTGGTGTACATCTGTTTCCTGATCTCATCTGCATCTTAGGATTTCATCACTTCTGGGTTCACAGCTGTCATTCAGCCCCTGCATTCAGCTACTGCAACTGGGAAGCAGCTAATCAAGCATGATCTTTGCTTGTGTAGCGCTTACCCCCTTAGGAGCCAGTGGATTTTGCACCCCCCTTTGTCTGCATAGCCAGGCAACAAGCATTTTCATCAGACACATGATACTCAGATAACCAGTCCAAAGGCTTTTGTTTTGTTGTTTATTAAGGGAAACAACATGGATAGGGTTAAGGTGGTATGGGATGCCCAGAACTGAGTTAAAGTAGAACTTTGAGGACAACGGTAGCTAATTCTGTCTTCTTAGTGTAGCGGTCACACTTTAACAAGTGTGCGCTATAAGTGGAAATTTTTTTTTTTTCCCTCAGAACAGTAATGGGGTTCTGAGGGTTAATTGTGCAGGTTTACTTTGGCATCAGTTTGGCTGGGCTGTACTAGGGTTCTGCCTGGTCATGGGGGCAGTGAGTTACCCATGACAGGTTGAGAACCAGGCCTGATTGGACATCTTAGGTACCAATCTTCCCCGTAGCCAATCAGTGGCCGCGTCTGGCCCTGCTGTGTAGTCTGAGAAAAGGTACTTAAGGTGCTGAAGTCAGGTGTTCGAGGTTCTGCCGCAGTCTTGCTTCTTGGTTCTGGACCGGGGCAGCCCCATGAGGGGTCCCGGGCCTAGGAGTGTTTGCCATCCCGCAAACATGGTCAGTCTGACTAGCCCCATAGACCCGTATGGTCTGGGGTGGGGATCCGTCTGTTCCAGAGTCTCGGAGCTGGTTAGCCAGGCCCAGTAACTGAAGGAGGATTCAAGGCATCCCGGTGTGCTCTCAGTATTGGAGGGACACGGCAACTTGTACAAGTGACCGGGGGAGGACTCTTCGGAGGAGGGCCAACAAGCTGGCATCTCAGTAAGAGCCTGGGAGCTGAGTTGTATGGACACTAAAGAATCCACACTTCCACAGTACTGCCAAGGAGACAGAGAAAGTTCCAGGTACTGTGAGAATGGTTCTTTTTCACCTTCGGTTGCAAGTTTATTCTGTGTCAGAGACTTTTTGCAAGTTTCCGGATCACCTTGTTGGCTGCTAAACCTCTGGCTAGAGGTTTATCTGGCATTGAATTACCCAGCTGCGAGTGGCTACTCTCTGGGTCGATTAGAGACATTCAGTGGATGTCAGCAGTTCAAGGTGCCTGAGTTTCTTCACCCGTGCCCTCTATTCCTATCTGAGACTTTGTTATGTTGGATGTTACCACTGCAGAAATAAAAACCTTCAAAAGGACTTTTATGTGTCAGCATCCAAAGTTGTTGGGTACTAACCCCGGGAACCCCTGGACATTCACCGACAAGCCAAGAGGAGGTAACTGGTAAGCCTAAAAGTCAAGGCCGCCCCTCAAGGGGTTATGGCCGCTACATTAGCATAAAACTCCAGACTGTGTTCCCATGGGAAACTGTACAGATAGACTGGCAAAAAAAGAAACTCCAGCACTGATCTCAGCACTTGAACTCCACAATGTAAAGGCACCTGGCTCCAAACTCAGGATTCTCCCCAAGCAGAGGAGAAGGTTAGCTGTAAACTTTACCTTCTAGAAGGCTAGCTGGGTATTGCACCTGGCTAACTCTCTTCTATAGGCTTTGGGGGTGGATAAAGGTTACTCACTCCCAGAGCCGATCCGCCCTATACACTCACTATGCAAGATGCATAGGGCCCCGCCGCTGTGGGGGGGCCCCCCCAAGGGCGGATCGGCTCTGCTTCCCGATCTCCAATCTCCTCCTCCCCCTTCTCCTCTTGTCACACAGCGGGAGTCAGAAGACCGCTGTGTCTCAGAGCTGACTGAAACCTTCGGCCAGCGCTATGACAAAGATCCCGCCCTCCTCCTAGACCAGCTCGTGTGATAGATACAGTGTTCTGTCTATCACACAAGCTGGTCTAGAAGGAGGGTGGGACTTTTGTCATAGTGCGGCATAACATTTCACATTGAGCTCCGTGACACAGCGGGAGATGCCTGCTGTGCGTAATCCACTGGCAATGACTGGTGAGGCTACATTGATTGCCACAGTAAGACTGCAATGATTGGCACCATTAGGCTGCAATAATGATGGGCACAGTAAGGCTGCAATGATTGGCATGGTGAGGCGGCAGTGATTGGCATGGTGAGGCGGCAATGATTGGCATGGTGAGGTGGCAATTAACATGGCGAGGCTGCAATGAAAAGCATGGTAAGGCTGCAATGATAAGCATGGTAAGGCTGCAATGATTGGCATGGTGAGATGGCAATGATGGGCACGGTGAGGTGGCAATTATTAACACGGTGAGGCTGCAATGATAAGCATGGTAAGGCTGCAATGATTGCCATGGTGAGGTGGCAGTGATGGGCACGGTGAGGCTGCAATGATTGGCATGGTAAGGCTTTACTGATTGGCACGGTGAGGTGGCAGTGATGGGCACACTAAAGCTGCAATGATGGGCACGGTGAGGTGGCAATTATTAACACGGTGAGGCTGCAATAATGGGCACGGTGAGGCTGCAATGATTGGCGCGGTGAGGATTTAAGGAAGTCTCTCTGGGGATCCTGATGTAGGGGGAGGCTCTCTGGGGACCCTGATGTAAGGAGGGGCTCTCTGAGGACACTGATGTAAGGGGAGCCCTCTGGGGACCCTGACGTAAGGGGAGGCTTTCTAGGGGCCCTGACGTAAGGGGAGGCTCTCTGAGGACCCTTATGTAAGGAGGGAGGCTCTCTGGGGACCTATGCTCACGGCATCATGGGTCAGGTAGAGGGCCCCTTAGCAGAATTTTGCTTAGGGCCCCAGGGAGGTCAGGATCGGCACTGCTCACTCCCTTATAAGTCTTGCAGCATATGTGACAACTTCTGCACAGGTCTCCTGCTGAACAGGCCCCACTTGCTCCCAGCTAGGGTGTCTCAACCATGCCTGGCTAAGGCTGAAGGGGGTGAGAATTCCTCTCTGCTTTCTCTCTCACCCAGCCTTCTGCCTGGAGGCAGAGCCTCCCCAGCACTCTGAATCCTGGACTCTCTCCCCACGTGGCCACGCTTCACAATACTTAAGGGCTATCTCTCCACCTTCTGGGTGATCCTCACCCAGGGATTGGTAGAATTCCCATAAATATTCAGACCTTGGTCTCTGTCCCTCCGCCCTCCAAGTTCTAGAAGAATCAGGAAGATTCTAGAAGTCAGGGGGGAGGCAATAGAGACTCAGGCCCAGAGCTGCCAGCTAACAACATATTAACAATTTAAAGCCAAGCCAAGAAACCTTAGGATTTAGAGAAGATCTGTAAAGAGTAAACCAAAATCCCTCCATAGATGTCTGCAAACCTGGTCACCAACTACAGAAAAACTTCTTACCTCTGTGCTTGCCAACAAGAGTTTCTCCACCAAGTACCAAGTCATGTTTTGCTTGGGGATCAAATAGTTATTTTGCTCACTGAACTGCAACTCAATTTATAACATTTGTATCATGTGTTTTATCTGGATTTTTGTTGATATTCTCTCTCTATCGTTTAAAATACACATATGATAAAAATTATAGACCCTTAATTTCCTTGTAAGTGGGCAAACTTATAAAATATGCAGGGGAACAACTAATTATTTTTCCCACTGTAGCTGCAGTGGAGGCAGGGGAGGGGGTCTAATAAACCTCTGATGTCACCAAAAAAGGACCTGTCACCTGCCCATGCTATTTCATAGAGGACTTGTTAGCCCCCTTATGATGGCAATAAAGTGAAATCAAAAACATTTTAAAAGTGTAAAAGTTTAAAAAAAAAAATATTAAAATTATAATAAAATGCAAAATTTTTAAATTAAAATGTTTTAATTAAAAGCAGTAGGCAACAAAAAAAAGCAGTGTAGGCAAAAAACAAAACAAAAAAAACATGAAGAATTATTTATGCGTAAGCTCACCACATTCCATTTATAAGGTTACATTTTTAGCACTAGTAGAATGCTTTCTGTGAAAAGACCGATTGCAAAAGTACTCACTGCAAATGTCAGAGTGAGAGGAAAATTTATAGGACCATAATTCATGGTTAACTCTTATGCCACGTACACACGATTGGACATTCCGACAACAAAATTGTGGATTTTTTTTCCGAAGGATGTTGGCTCAAACTTGTCCTGCACACACACGGTCACACAGATGTTGTCGGAAATTCCGAACGTCAAGAACGCGGTGACGTACAACACATACGACGAGCCGAGAAAAAGCAAGTTTAACAGATAGTGGGGCTCCTTCTGCTTGATTCAGAGCATGCGTGGAATTTTGTGCGACGGACTTGTGTACACACGATCGGACTTTACCACGACAAGTTTTGTTGTCGGAAAAATTTGAGAACCTGCTCTCAAACATTTGTGTGCGGAAATTCCGACAACAAATGTTCGATGGAGCCTACACACGGTCCGACTTTCCAACAACAAGCTCACATTAAACATTTCCCGTCAGAAAGTACGACCGTGTGTACGTGGCTTAAATGAAAATGTTTCCTATGGACAATTTGGGGTACCATAGTTTTCCATGATTTCACAGGCCCGTGCAATTTTAAGGCTTTACATGCTTGGTATCTATTTACTCAATACATTCCCATCTTTTATATTGTACCAGAAAAATTGGATAGTAACTTGTGTTTTTTTGCACTAAAATGTTAACTTTTTTTGTTTTGGTTAATAGTTGGGCAAATATCACACAGCATAAACAATTGTAACTGCCACCATTTTATTATGCTTTCAGAAAATATATAATTGTTTGGGTGTTTAACCACATGCCAACCGGGCCATAGCCGAAAGACGGCTACAGCGCGGTCGGCTTATTCTGAGTGGACGTCGGTGGGACGTCCTCCCAGAACCTTGCTCCCGCGCCCCCTTGGGCGCGCACTCGGGAAATTTTGTGACCGTCGGGTCCGGAGGATCGGCGCATCACGGATCACGGTAAACGGGCACTGATAGCGGACGTTTACTACGTGATCGCTCAATCAAATGACGGAGCGATCACATGTAAACAAACCGGCATCACGTCATGACGCCAGTTCCTCCCTCCCCTCTCTGTACCGATCGGTACAGTAAGAGGGGAGAAGCGGAGAGGGGGAGAGATGGCAACAGCGCTGTGGGCTGGATGTGTAGTGCCCACAGCGCTGGTCAGTGACAGCACTGCGCAATACTCTGCCAGCACTGTGCAATACTCTACCAATACTGTGCAATAATCTGCCAACACTGTGCAATACTCTGCAGCACTGTGCAATACTCTACCAATACTGTGCAATACTCTGCCAACACTGTGCAACACTGCAATACTCTGCCAATACTCTGCCAATACTAGCCAATACTCTGCAATACATTTTAATAGAAACAAATAATTTTTTATTTTATTTTTTTACCAAATTTTCAGTCTTTTTTGATTTATAGCGCAAAAAATAAAAAATACAGCAGTGATTAAATACCACCAAAAGAAAGCTCTATTTGTGTGAAAATAAGGACAAACAATTCATTTGGGTACAGTGTTGCAGTGTTGCATGACTGAGTAATTGTCATTCAAAGTGTGAGAGCACCGAATGCTGAAAATTGGTCTGGTTAGGAAGGGGGTTTAGGTGCTTAGGTAAGTAATTTCTAGAAAAAAATAAGATTTAAAAAATTTTGTGAAAATGTTTTAAAAATTGCCCTGGTAGAAAAAGAGGTTACTCTCACCTTCCCCAGGGACTTCAGTGCATGTTGGTGAAATGGTAAAACGCTTCTTGTCAAAAGTGTTTATTGGTCATATAATTGATAAAAAATATGTCAATTACAGCACATTCATTATGGACTGAAGGGGGGATAGTCTATGTAAAGGTAATAAAAAATTGATAAAAAATATGTCAATTACACATTAAATGAAAGAGAAAATATACTAATAGACTAATGAAACTCATTAGTATACAATGTGTGAACATGAGAAGCACTTATGCAAAATCTTGAGGGTTTGGTGTAGGTTATATTGCAATACAATTGGTTCTGTTTTGTTGAACCAGTCCCATTGAAGATGTTGCAATAATATTAGATGTAAAGATTATATATAAATAGATAATGAGTTTGAAGAATAAAATAAAGAGAGCAATAAAAACAAAGAAAGAGGAGAATAGAGGCGAAGAAGTCCATAGGGTTGACCCAAGTACCAGTGCATGGAAATATCCGATAATCAAGTATACAATCTCCCAAACTATTTGATATCTGTATATCCAAATATCTAAATAGGTCGATCAGCTACCATGGCAGGAGAACATCAAATGTTGGTGGAAGGTGAGAAATGGTAAAAAGTTCAACAAAATTATGGTGAAATGTGAAAATTTTCAATTTTACTCATGCCCAGTTCTGAGTTTAGGCAATTGTTTTACCCATTTCTGGAATCACCATGGATTTAAAACTGGGTTCACACAATTTGTCATTCAGCTATTGGTGCAACCACAAAATGAGCATGTATTGACTTTTAGCTTTTTGTGAATTTAGGTTTTTATTATTACTAGCAACTCTTTGTCAAACCCAATCGAATATTTTCTTCTCCAGGAAAATGTGCGCACTTTCATGGAGTCTGCCAACCCTCCCTCGGAACCCTTTTACATTTTTATATATGAAAATCCCTCATCTTAGTACCATGTACCCACATTTTATCTACAGGTCCAAAACTTTATGGGTTGTGGGAAAAAAAAAAATTCTAATTATTTCTGGACTGATTCTCCTAAAAAAATCGAATTCTTATCATCTTCTTTGGATCTGTCTAGCAACGGTCTGATTTAATTTTGAGCAAACTTTTTCGCTCAGACAGAGGTAAGAATTGCCAATTGATTTATTACCTCTTACATCAGCATTCAAATACTGCTACGTCACAGGCACCTGACAGCCCATCCGCCAGTGTCATTTTAACAACCTGAAACTCGACCTTAGTAAAGCTGAACTCACTTGCCCCCCCCCCCCCCCACCCCCCGCCCCCCCCCCCCCCCCCCCCCCCCCCCCCCCCCCCCCCCCCACTCAGCACATTTTTGTCAATTTACCTTTTAACTGCAGTGATTCAGTTCATGGCCATTGTTATTCATAACCCCATGACCAACCCTTCCCACTCAACCATCTTTACGTTTCTGTTGGTTTTCTCATTCAGGACAAAGGTGATGACTTCTCACACTCACATGGTTCAGATGATACACTTTTAAACCTACAATGACATAGGCAACTCATTCATTAAAAAGAAGATCCTCCTTCCTTGAGTTCTGCCCATCACAAATTAAGAAATTCTTAAAGTGGCTCCTCACCTGTTTGGCCCTCTTCTCTCCTCTCCACCCTTCCTCCCTTCCTATGCTTAAATAGCAGTCTCTTTTTTGGGCCTCCCCCCTGTGCCAGTCATGTGCCTAGAACTGTGGCCTGGGAGCTATATGTGGCCCTTTGCTTGCCCTATATCTGGCCCTCGGGACAGTGTTCCTCTCACTGATACAAGATACTATTCCTCCCACTGACACCAACAATAGTGTACTATTCCTCCCACTGATATCAATGATGGGGCACTATTCCTTTTACTGACACCAATGATGGGGCACTATTCCTCCCACTGACACCAATGATGGGGCACTATTCCGCCCAATGATACCAACAGTAGCGCACTATTCCTCCCACTGATATCAATGATGGGGCACTATTCCTTTTACTGACACCAATGGTTGGGCACTATTCCTCCCACTGATACCAATGATGGGGCACTATTTCTCCCTCTGACACCAACAATGGGGCAGTATTCCTCCCACTACCAATGATTGGGCACTATTATTCTTACTGACACCCCCTATGAGGCACTATTTCTCCCACTGACATCAATTACGGGGTACGATTCCTCCCACTACCAATGATAGGGTACTATTCCTCCCACTGACATCAATGATTGGGCACTATTGTTACCACTGACACCAATGATGGGTTACTATTCTTCCAACTGACACCAATAATGGGGCACTATTCGCCCCACTGACACCAAAAATGGGGTACTATTCCTTCCACTGACACCAACATATGTGTTTGGATCTCCCCCTGTGCATATCATTCGGCTAGATCTGGCCTGACTGGGCTGCACAGTCCTGACCTCAACCCGACAGAACACCTTTGGGATGAATTAGAGAGGAGACTGCGAGCCAGGCCTTCTCGTCCACATCAGCGCCTGACCCCACAAATGCACTTCTGTAAGAATGGTCAAACATTCCCATAGACACACTCCTAAACATTGTGGACAGCCTTCCCAGAAGAGTTGAAGCTGTTATAGCTGCAAAGGGTGGGCCAACTCAATATTGAACCCTACGGTCTACGACTGGGATGCCATTAAAGTTCATGTGCATGTAAAGGCAGGTGTCCCAATACTTTTGGTAATATAGTGTATATATTATTTGGGGGTTCCAAGTAATTTTCTAGCAAAAAATTGATTTTTACTTGTAAAAAAAAGTGTCAAAAAAAGGATTTTGTCTTCAAGTAGTTAACAGACTGGAAAGATCAATATTTCTATAGGCACGTTTCTGTAAGTTGGGTTAGATACTTTGCAACTGAAGACACTATGAACTTTGTAAATGCCCATTTGAACTTTCAACTGAAATGAGCAGAATACATTGCAGGTGCATCAAAATATATGGCAGGTGGAGTCCTACAGTTGGTTTTCTTTAGAAATCAGCCACACCCTGAGTAGAAAAGTCTGTCCTCTGCCAGAATGCTGTATAGAAGGACTCCTCTGTCTGTGTGGAAGCAGGGGTCTCTCTGGAGAGGTACAACACAGCTCATGCCAAGTCAGGAATAGAGCTCTCCAGAAAGAAGTGAACATGAGCTTTGCTGATTGTGGAGTTGCAGGTCTAACTAAAGCAGGAGATGTGTCTGCCCTCTGCAGAGAGACCACCTGCTTCACTACTTCTCTCAAGAGTCCTCAGCCCTGATGCACGCAGTGGGCTGATCTTGGGAGGAGTTATGAAAATACCAAAATACCTTGATGAGTGGATATCAGTCTGGAGCAACGGGTGTTCCTAGTCAAACTATATTTGCATGCAGAACACCTTAAGCAACACTCACATGTGATGCTGAGTCTTCATGGTTGAAAACATTTTAATCCAATGAATAAAAAAAAGGGTGGATCAGGGACCGTAAGACTAGGGAGGAGAGGGCTAGATGATGCTAGATGTTCTTCAGCCAGGAAATAAGGCAAGCTCTGACTGACATTCTCAATCTTCCGATGCACTCTATTTGAAGCTCACAGTGTGCAGTTAAAAAAGAGTAAGCATATTTTGAGTACAGAAGAGGCACCCGTACGTCTGTACTGTGCAAGCCTGAAGGTAAAAGTGTTTAGTTTTAACAACTGTCAGTAGAATGGCAATAATTAGGCTTGAGTTGCAGGAAAGTCTCACATCTTTATAAAAGATAAATGTGGTTTAAACAAATCTCAATACAAAGAATGCAGTTTAGCTTGTCCGCCGACTAGGCACAGTATGAAAACAGCTAGGGTTGACAGGCAAATATTAAAATAGAGCTTAACAGTTTGCTCTGTAACATAACACTTATGCTTGGGAAAAAACGGATGGCCATGAATTTTTGCACAACTGGCTTGTAGGATTGTGGTCCTGGGCTCAATTCCCACCAAGGACACAATCTACATTATGTAAGTTCTTCTCATGTTGGGTTTTCTCTAGGCCTTCAGTCTCTCCTAAAAACATTCTGGTAGGTAACATGGAACCTGATGGAAGTGTTTTGGCTTGTAGTAATACCATTGGATCATAAACTCTTTTGAGGGCATGGACCAAAGTGTATGGATATAAAGCATTGCTAGGACAACAGATGGCCACAATTGTTTTAATAAATTGGCTTGCAGAGTTATGGATCTGGGTCCACTTCCCACCATGAACACAATCTACACTTTGTAAGTTCTTTCCATGTTTGGTTTTCTCTAGGCCTTCAGTCTTTCCTAAAATCATTCTGGTAGGTAACATGGAACCTGATGGGAGTGTTTGGGCTTGTAGTAATACCATTGGATCATGAACTCTTTTGAGGGCATGGGCCAATGTGCATGGATCTAAAGCATTGCTAGGACAACAGATGGCCACAATTTTTTTTAATAAATTGGCTTGTAAAGTTATGAACCTGGGTCCGGTTTCCACCATGAACACAATCTACATTATGTAAGTTCTTCTCATGTTGGGCTTTCTCTAGGCCTTCAGTCTCTCCTAAAAAACATTCTGGTAGGTAACATGGAACCTGATGGAAGTGTTTTGGCTTGTAAAATACCATTGGATCATAAAATCTTTTGAGGGCATAGACCAATGTGTATGGATCTAAAGCATTGCTAGGAAAACAGATGACAACACATTTTTTAATGAATTGGCTTGCAGAGTCTGGGTCCGCTTCCCACCATAAACACAATCTACATTTTGTAAGTTCTTCCCATGTTTGGTTTTCTCTAGACCTTCAGTCTCTCCTAAAAACATTCTGGTAGGTAACATGGAACCTGATGGAAGTGTTTGGGCTTGTAGTAATACCATTGGATCATAAACTCTTTTGAGGCCATGGACCAATGTGTATGGATCTAAAGCATTGCTAGGACAACAGATGGCCACTCATTTTTTAATAAATTGGCTTGCAAAGTCTGGGTCTGGTTCCCACTATGAACCCAATCTACATTTTGTAAGTTCTTCCCATGTTGGGTTTTCTGAACAAGCCCCCTTGTAATATTTTTGGCAGGTGACAGGTACTCTTTAAAGAGACATGAGTGGTTTATTGGACTTCCGGTGTCTTCCCAGCCCAAAATATATACACAATATGTATACAAATACAGATGACAGCTCTGACAGCTGCTGAAATCTCGCTTCCAATTTCATTCATCACAGAGAAAATGGGGGAACGTATGTCCTAACTGCCTACTGTGGTAACAGGCTTCCCGGAGGAGCAGGAGAGCCTGGGAACCACTGTGGGCGATGGTTGGGAGGAGTCCATCCCAGTGCTGTAAAAGTGATCCGGTGGCTGTAAAGCCACACAGATCACTTTTACATAACACCCAATCACTATCTGCTATTAACCACTTGAATTCAGGCTGTTTATGAACGGGTCCCATAACTAAGAAATCATAAACATCTGCGTTAGAATCTAATATTCATCAAATTAATGAATGGATGAGATCTTTTCTAAATAATTGAGTTGAATATATATATATTTATATCCCTTCTATGTATGGAAAAAGTGAGATTACATAAGATTTTTATACTTGTGAAAGTATATACTGTTATAAGCTCATAAGCATTTCTTGGGAGGGCTCACATATGGCAATAATTAGTTGGTTTCCTTCACCTTTCCCCATCTGTGAGAAGGAAGGATTCACATACTTTAAGATGTAAAAGTTCAATGTGTTAGTTAGGAGATATAAGTCCTTTATATTAAAATATTTCTTGATTAGGATATTAGTAAGAACATTGCGTTTTAATTTAATATGATATACATACTGATATATGTAGTATTTGATTTAGAAGTTAAAGGAAACTTATATTGTATAAGTTAAATGGTTTTACATATAGCTCCTCTTGGCCCACTCCTCAGGAATGTCAACTCCCACCCTTTTGTGAGGTGGGAGGGAAACTATGTTTCATTAAAAGCCCGCGGTTTTCTGTGGAACTATAAGACAAACCAAGCCTTTTTAGGAAGGAGGGGGCAGATTTTAGGAGAAGGTGGGGGCTGGATTTAGGAGTAAAGGGAGGTAAACAGAGAGATTTTACTGCAGACATACTCCACAAGACATTGCTGCCACATCTACAGTATATACACACTCAATCTTCATCTTAAGAATATTATACCTTATTAATGACATTCTATACTTGTTCTTGTAATATTTTGCTATTTTTATTATTAAATAAATTTTTTAGTTTTTACACAGGAACTGAACTGGACTTTCTTGGAACTTTCCTCATCAATATGAATTACTGAAATATTGATATTATTACAGTAAAAACGAGAATCTAACAATCTGCTAAACTGAGTATTGAGTTGACTACTGCCTATGATAATCGGGGCCACCTCTAAACTTGTTGGGGGCAATCAAGGATGCTTCCATTTTAAGGAACTGGCAGATGCTACATGTTCATGTCCCTACATGTTCTCAGACAGATGTATCTTATCTAAGGGTGGGTGTAGGTGTGACCAGTGGTTCTGGGTTCCCCCGTGGCACAGGGGCAGGCTAGCTAACTTTTATATCCTCAGCTACAACTAGAGATGGGAGCGATTGGATTCATTCGTTAAGTAAATCTTTTTTTATTGGTCATAGTTTTTATGCTAGAATGATTCGTTTTCTGAATTTGTTTCGTATATTTGTTGTTCCGAATCTATTTGTACCTTCAGATGTCAGAAGATTGTCTATATTCGTTTTAACGTGTTAATTTGTTATTTCTGGGGATTACTTATGCATTCTGAGTCATTCCTGTTAGTGCATCCAAGAAAAATGTAATGAGCTGATTGGATGATATCAACTGGAGTTGCATGCATCTGAAAGTAACAAATAGAAAGAAATGAAAAGAGAAGTATGGGTATTTTTATTTATTGTAGAATCATACTTACCTAGCCAGGGGTGGCCCGTCCATTAACCACTTGGCCACCCAGGCCAATTATGACATTTCTCTCCTACATGTAAATATCATAATTTTTTTTTGCTAGAAAAAAAGAGAGACCCTAGAGAATAAAATGGCGGTCGTTGTAACTTTTTATCTCGCACGGTATTTGCCCAGCAATTTTTCAATAGTGTTTTCTTTGTATTGAATTAAAAGGAAAAAAAACAGTAAAGTTAGCCCTATTTTGTTGTATAATGTGAAAGATGATGTTACGCCGAGTAAATAGATAACTAATATGTCATGCTTCAAAATTGCACACACTCGTGGAATGGCGCCAAACTTCAGTACTTAAAAATCACCATAGGCAACGCTTAAATTTTTTTCACAGGTTACATGTTTTGAGTTACAGAGGAGGTCTAGATTATTGCTCTCACTCTAACATTTGCGGCGTTACCTCACATGTGTGGTTTGAACACAGTTCTACATATGTGGGCATGACTTACTTATGCGTTCGCTTCTGCGAGTGAGCACACGGGGACAGGGGCGCTTAAAATTTTAAATTTTTTTTATTAATGTTAATTTTATTTTTATTTTTCTATTTTGACACTTTCTTTTAATCTTTTTGATCGCTTTTACTATTCACTTTTATCCCTATTACAAGGGATGTAAACATCCCTTGTAATAGGAATAGTGCTTGACAGGTCCTCTTTACAGTGAAATATGGGGTAAATAATAAAAATACAAAAAAAAAATCTCAGCTTCCCAGTTGAGGCGGCGGCATTTTTCAAAATGCAGAGGCCAGCCGTGACGTCATAACATCGCGTCCGGCCTTAGAGCGATCATAGAGACTCTGGGGACCATCTGGCCCACTGGAAATCTCTATGGTCAGCATCCAGGGCCAGTCGGCAGTGAACAGCCGCTATTTATGTTCTTATGGTGAAGAGAATGGCCGGCTCTAAAAGATCTGAATGATGTCTGTAGCTGCACCCATCAGTCAGATATCACCGCTCAAATTCCGTGACATCATACAGAGTTTTGCGGGCAGCAAGCGGTTAAGGGTGCACAGGCGGCGCCCCCCCCATCCATGTATCTGGCCCCCATGCAGGATGCCGGATGCATGAATCGCAATTGGGGGAGGGGTTTGAAGCACGTGATTAGAGCCAGAGGCTCTAATAGGCTTTAAAAAAAGGGTGGGCTCAGGGCGCAGAGCTCTGCGAACCGAGCCCACCAAGTTGTGTGACAATAGCGAATGAATATTCGCTATTGTCACACTGATTCTGCTCCCGGCCAATCAAGAAGCAGGTCTGAGACCGAAAGGAGAAGGATTCCGATTGGCCACCGAGGAGAAGGGAGGAGACGGAAGCCGCCGTGATGCTTGTGGAGGAGAGCAGGGGAAACCGTCCATGGTGCCTGCCACCCGTGATGCCCACCGCCTGTGATGTGATGCCCACTGCCCGTGATGCCCATCGCCTGTCGCCCGGGTGAAACGCTGCCCGCCATAGATGGGGTAAGTGCTCCGGACCCGATCAACCGTGGCTGTGGGTGTACTGTTTGCCCCCCCTCCCCAAAATTACCACTAGCCGCCTCTGTACCTAGGTGCATGTTGCATCTGTCCCCTGCCGGCTCTAACACTGAGAACTGAGCAATCAAACACTGTCGATCACGCGGTTCTCAGAGATCATCGGGCAGAGAGAGCTGGTGACTGTCAGTCACCGATGTCTGCTCTGCCCCCCCAGCATGCTCACTGGAGCAATGAGCTGTGGAGGGAGGCTCTCAGAAGCTTGCTAAGAGGCTGAGCCGAGTGTTGGTCCAGGCATGTTGGTGGATCCCAACCATATGGACCGGCTCAGTAACATCAGCTAGCCCGCTGTCTGCTGAAAATAGGTCACACGAGTGCAGAACTAACTGCACTACTGTAATCCACTGGAGAAGTACAGCCAAACGAACCTTAATTTCAGATTCATCTGTTATGTTATGATTCAGAGATTCTGATGGATCCACCTCCATCCAACCCAAACACAATAGGTAGGAATCCTTTTATTTAACTTTTATACTTTACTGTATTTATTGCAATATGTTTCCACTTTATATGTAGTACATTTTTTAGAATATTAGAATATTCATGCTATGCTCACTAGAATAAAAACAAATGGATCCAATTCAATTTGAATCATTCCTTATGTTGTTACGTTATTTTGGATGCTTTAAACATTAACAAAAGGCCCAAACTATAGCATCATGTCATCCGAATGAATACAAATGAATACAAATTAATTTGTTGTTTTCGGTAGACCTTATTTCAGATACGTTGAAATATGTTATTATTGTGATTCAGGGATTCGGATACATCCGAAATTATAACAAAATTTTCATCTGAATTTTGATTCATAACAAAACAGATTGCACATGTCTAACTTTTACCCATTTGTGAGTGCTATTTTTAACCGCTTGCCGACCAGCCGCCGTAATTTTACTGCAGCAGGTTGGCACGATCCCGCGAACCGTCGTAGCTCTACGTCGGCTCGCGGGATCGGGATAGCAGGCACTGCGGGTGTGCCAATGCTCGTGGCCGACGGTCGCTATGACCGCCAGCCACGAGCGATCGCGAGCACGAGGGATAGAACACGGAAGTGTGTATGTAAACACACAAATCCCTGTTCTGTTCTGAGAGGAGTGACAGATCGCATGTTCCTATTAGCTATTAACTACGATTCGTCACTTCCTCTAGTCAGTCCCCCCCCCCCCTTCAGTTAGAGTCACCTCCCAGGGAACACAGTTAACCCCTTGATCGCTCCCTAGTGTTAACCCCTTCCCTGCCAGTGCCATTTTTATAGTAAGCAATGCATTTTTATAGCACTGATCGCTGTATAAATGACAATGGTCCCAAAATGGTGTCAAAAATGTCCGATGTGTCCGCCACAATGTCGCAGATCGCCGCCATTACTAGTAAAAAATAATAATAATAATAAAAATGCTATAAATCTATCCCCTATTTTGTAGATGCTATAACATTTGCGATAACCAATCAATATACGCTTATTGCAATTTTTTTTTTGCCAAAAATATGTAGAAGAATACATATCGGCCTAAACTGAGAAATCCTTTTTAAAATAAAATCTATTATAGCAAAAAGTACAAAATATTGTGTTTTTTTCAAAATTGCCGCTCTTTTTTTGTTTATAGCGCAAAAAATAAAAACCGTAGAGGTGATCAACTACCACCAATAGAAAGCTCTATTTGTAGGGTAAAAATACGTAAATTTTGTTTGGGTACAACGTCGCACGACCGTGCAATTGTCAGTTAAAGCGACGCAGTGCCGAATCGCAAAAAATGGTCCGGTCATTCAGCAGCCAAATCTTCCGGGGGTGAAGTGGTTAATCCATCTTCTGCCTCCTATATTTTTACATTTTAAACACTTGCCGACCGCCGCACACCAATATACGTTGGCACAATGGCAGCGGTGGGCAAATGGGCATACCTGTACATCCCCTTTAATTTGGCGGGGCTAGCGGGCGCGTACAGCGTGACCATGCCTATGGGACCCGCGGACTCGATGTCCATCGCTGTCCCGGCAATCGTGTCACGGAGCCGCAGAATGGGGAGGTGCCTATGTAAACAAGGCATTTCACCATTCTGCCTAGTGACATGACAGAGATCTACTGCTCCTTGTTATCGGGAGCAGTGATCGCTGTCATGTCAGTGGTAGCCCATCCCCCCTACAGCTAGAATCACTCCCTAGGACACACTTAACCCCTTGATGGGCCCCTAGTGTTTAACCCCTTCTCTGCCAGTGTCATTTACACAGTAATCAGTGCATTTTTATAGCACTGTTCGCTGTATAAATGACAATGGTCCCAAAATAGTGTCAAAAGTGTCCGATGTGTCCGCCAAAATGTTGCAGTCACGATAAAATCGCAGATCGCCTCCATTACTAATTAAAAAAAAAATTATAATAAAAAATGCCATAAAACTATCCCCTATTTTGTAGATGCTATAACTTTTGCGCAAACCAATTAATATATGCTTATTGCATTTTTTTTTTTTTACCAAAAATATGTAGAAGAATACATATCGATCTAAACTGAGGAAAAAAATAGTTTTTTATATATTTTTGGGGTATATTTATTATAGCATAAAGTAAAAAATATAGCTTTTTTTCAAAATTGTCGCACTTTTTTTGTTTAAAGGCACAAAAAAAAAAGCAGAGGTGATCAAATACCACCAAAAGAAAGCTCTATTTGGGGGAAAAAAAGGACGTTGATTTTGTTTGGGTGCAACGTCGCACGACCGCGCAATTGTCAGTTAAAACGACGCAGCGCCGTATCGCAAAAAGTGCTCTGGTCAGGAAAGAGGTAAATCCTTCCGGGGCTGAAGCGGTTAATGAGGCTGAAACTAAAAGGTTTCAGTGCTTTCACCATAAATGTCACCAGAATTTTTAAAGAGCATTGCAGCAGTGCAGTTGGGTAAGGCTGAGAGCTTAGCCATCATGTTAAGCGATTACTCTTCCCCCAGGAATTTCCAGTGCCCGGTTTGCAGAACAGGTGCTTGAGTTTCAGGTGTTTGCTTCTGAATTTTTTGACAGCTGCTCAGTGTGAATCAGTGACGGGGATTGCAATGAGATTTCTGAATAATTTAGGAAGGTCGGGTGGGAGAGATAGCAGAATCTGATTGCAACATTTACATACTGATGTGTCACAGACTAATACCTACAATACATACTGACTTGGCAAAAGAACTCTACTCAATGAGAAAGCCATACCAATGTTATAATTATTAATTATGCTATCATTAATATTAGATATCGAATCATCCAAGTAGTTCGGTGCATGGGAAAATGTGGCATCCTCTTCTGCCCCGTACACACGGTCGGAAATTCCGACGGAAAATGTCCGATTGGACCATGTTGTCAGAAAATCTGACCGTGTGTGGGCTCCATCGGACTTTTTCCGTCTAAAAATTTGAGATCCTGCTCTCAAATTTTCCGACAACAAAATCCGATCTGACTTTTTCCGATCGTGTGTAGAGAATTCCGACGGACAAAGTGCCACGCATGCTCAGATCAAATTACGAGACCAAAGCTATTGCTTAATAGCCTCTACGTAGTTCCTGTCGTACGCAACGAACGACACCACGTTCGGATTTTCCGACAACTTTGTCCGACCGTGTGTATGCAACACCATTGTCGGACAAAATCCGTCGGAAAAATCCAACAGATTTTGTGGTCGGAATTTCCGACCGTGTGTACGGGGCATTAGGCTACATGTACACGGGGGTGTTAAACTATGCCCATTTACCTGTTATCTTTGTGCCAGGAGCTGGCAGAAAAATCCACCATAAAAAATGTTGATCCAGTGCGTATTTATTCACGTTGATGCATGTATGTACGCACAGTATGTCATGTGCGTAAGGTGTGTGCACAGAATTTCATTGTATTGGCTAGAATATACAGTATAAGACTATTTAAATGTATCCAAGGCTTTTTTTTTTCTCGGAGAATAGGTGCTGGATCTCAACCACATCCCCCCCCCCCCCCCCCCCACACCGAATAACGTTGAACGGTGGTTGTGGCAAATTTGCACTAACAATGGGAAGATCTTAACAACTTGCCTACTGGGCACTTTCACCCCTTTCCTGGCCAGGTGTCAATTTTCAGCTTTCAGCGCTGTCACTCTTTGAATGACAATTGCGCGGTCATGCAACACTGTACCCATAAGACATTTTTATAATTTAATCACCACTGCTACTAATGCCTTGTACACACGGTCGGACATTCCGACCACAAAATCCGTCAGATTTTTTCCGACGGATTTTGGACGAAACTTGTCTTGCATACACACGGTCGCACAAAGTTGTCGGAAAATCGTGGCACTTTGTACGTCGAAATTCTATACACACGATCGGAATTTTTCTGTTTTTTGATTTTGTTGTCGGAACATTTTAGGTCCTGCTCTCAAACTTTTTCCGTCGGAAATTCCGATGGAAAAAGTCCGCTAGAGCCCACACACACCACATAGTCCGATCCTACTTTTTCCGTCGGAATGTCCGACTGTGTGTACAGGGCATTAAAGAGAGCAAAAAAATAAAAAAAATTGTCTTAGTTTCTGTTATAAAATGTTGCACATAAGTAATTCTTCTCCTTCACTGATGTGCACTGATGATAATGCACTGATGGGCACTAATAGGCTGCCCTGATGGGCACTGATGAGGCGACACTGACGAGGAGGCACTGATGGGCACTGATGAGGTGGCACTGATGAGGAGGCACTGATGGGCACTGATTGGGCACTGATAGCTGGCACTGATTGGCACTGATAGCCCGACACCAGTGAGAGAGCTTTTGATAAAGGCCGAAACACGTCAGTTATTGGATGATGTTATTGCTGTAATGCTTAAATAAATACTTTCTATGGAGAAGCTGTCGAGTTGCCGGCCTGTACTTTCTATGGAACCAGTGAGAGAGCGCAGCGTGCTTTGTGAATGCGCCGTAGGGACCTTACTGGCAATGGTGGCGGCAGCACCCGACAGCCGATGCAAACATCGCTGGATTCCAGGACAGGCAAGTGCCCTAATGCTAAAAGTCAGCAGCTGCAGTATGTATACTTTTAATTTTTAAAGGAGTGGGCAGAACTCTGCTTTAAGAGTTTATAAGTTGCAATATAATATATATATATATATATATATATATATGTAAATATATATATATATATACAATGTTTGCCTCTGGGTTTAATACAACATTGAATATTTTAAATATGTTTAAACACATATTTGGAGATCTTGGCAAGCTCACAAAAATCTAGTTCTAAATGTACAGAATCTAAGTTATATTTATTGTGCTACATATTTTCTAAGTATCTGCCTTGTTGACGGTGGTTATAGTGACGAGTGTGGGATAGACCCTTATGTGCTGAGGTGCTTCGATCATTGGTGATTATATCACCGACAAAGCCCGAATGATTCTTGGGGCGAATGCTCTATAGAATCCATTCACTCCAGTAAGCCTCAGTTATATCGGTGGTGGTGCTCTGTCTTTCACTTTCCATGCACTTTATTTGATGGTTTAATAATCAACGATTTGATCATCAAGATTTATATATGCACTTTGAGATATATTCAGCTATCAACATTTATTTGTCACAAAGCGGACTTTCTTGTATATTTTATTTTATCATAGATGTTTGGACTTTCTAATATATTTTGCTTTACTGCATTTGCACATTTAACCACTTAAGCCCCGGACCAATTTGCAACCAAAGGACCAGACCACTTTTTGCGAATTCGGCACTGCGTCGCTTTAACTGACAATTGCGCGGTCGTGCGACGTGGCTCCCAAACAAAATTGGCGTCCTTTTTTTCCCACAAATAGAGCTTTCTTTTGGTGGTATTTGATCGCCCCTGCGGTTTTTATTTTTTGCGCTATAAACAAAAATAGAGCGACAATTTTGAAAAAAATGCAATTTTTTTTACTTTTTGCTATAATAAATATCCCCAAAAAAAAAATATATAAAAAAACATTTTTTTTTCCTCAGTTTAGGCCGATACGTATTCTTCTACATATTTTTGGTAAAAAAAATCGCAATTAGCGATTATTGATTGGTTTGCGCAAAAGTTATAGCGTTTACAAAATAGGGGATAGTTTTATAGCATTTTTTTTTTTTTTTTTTTTTTTTACTAGTAATGGCGGCGATCAGCGATTTTTATTGTGACTGCGACATTATGGTGGACACATCGGACATTTTTGGGACCCTTGTCATTTATACAGAAATCAGTGCTATTTAAATGCACTGATTACTATGTAAATGACACTGGCAGTTAAGGAGTTAACCACTAGGGGGCGGGGAGGAGTTAGTGTGACGTGTGTGTTTTTTTTTACAGTAGGGGCGTGGCTGACGTCTGACGTCACTGATCGGCATTCCCGATGACAGGGAACAGCCAATCAGTGACAGACAGTGTAGGAAGCGCGGGGAGAGGTTTGTTTACACAGACCTCTCCCCGTTCTTCAGCTCTGTGACCCGATCGCGGGACACCAGCGGCGATCGGGTCCGCTGGTCCCGCGGCCGCGGTCACTGAGCTCCCGACCAGGTCAAGAGCGTGCCGTCGGCGGCGCACGCGCGAACCCACGGCTAGGCAATTAAAGGGGACGTATATATACGTGCTTTTGCCTAGCCGTGCCATTCTGCTGACGTATATGTGCAGGAGGCGGTCGGGAAGCGGTTAATATAGCTTAATATTTTTCTTATATGGAGCCTAAATTATTTTCACTTGTACCGTATATACTCGAGTATAAGCCGAGTTTTCCAGCACATTTTTTTGTGCTGAAAGTGCCGCCCTCGGCTTATACTAGAGTCAAGCACTTTTCTGCAGCAAAAAAAAAAATTTCCGACCTTAATTTGGGGCCCCATATCTCGGGGACACTTGGTGTACAAACCCAGTGGAACTAGCACTACAACATATCCAAAGATGGGGTTCCTAGCACCAAGTGACCCCGAGATACAGGACCCCAAAGTCAGTCAACTGTCTCCATCTGCAGCAATGTCATTTCGGGACCCCAAATTTTGACTGCAGCTAGGGGGCATTTAGGAACCTTTAACTACCAAGTTTAAAGTTTGGGGGACCTATGGCTGCAACTGGGCACAGTGAGGCTGCAAATGGGCATTGTTGACCCTCTTTTCCACTTACAGTAGCTGCACATTTCTCACCCTAGGCTTATACTCGAGTCAATAAGTTTTCCCAGTTGTTTGTGGTAAAATTAGGTGCCTCGGCTTATATTCGGGTCGGCTTATACTCGAGTATATACGGTCAGGGCCGGATTAACATAGGGGCTATTGGAGCGCAGCTCCAGGCCCCTTTCTCAAGATAGGCCCAGTTGCTCCAAAAAAAAAAAAACTAATAAAAAAAAAAGATCGACTTCGAGGGTTGTAGCTCGGCGATCAGGAGTCACAGAGACCCCACATTGGGGGGTAGGTAGCCAAAGACCTACTCCAGCACTGGTTAAAATATGGGTCTGCTTTCATCTATGGTTCCGGAGATACTGGGCTGCTTGCGCAGCCTGTTAGAAGCTACATACAGAGCGGCCAGTATAAATACAAGCTGGAACACTCTGCAGCAGACTGAGAGGATGAGATCACAGGGCTTATAATAATTATTTGTATATTACTTATGATAATTAACCCCTTGCCACCCAGGCCAATTCTGACACCTCTCTCCTACATGTAAAAATCATCATTTTTCTTTAATAGAAAATTAATCAGAACCCTCAAGCATTATATATGTTGTTTTAGCAGACACCCTGTGGAATAAAATGGTGGTCTTTGCAACTTTTTATGTTACACGATATTTGCGCAGCAATTTTTCAAACGTTTTTTTTTTGGAAAGAAACTGTTTCATTCATTAAAAAAAACACTAAAGTTAGCACAATTATTTTTGTATACTAAGCGATGCTTTAAATTTGTTTACAGGTTACATGTTTAGAGTTACAGAGGAGGTCTAGTGCTAGAATTATTGCTCTCGCTCTAACGATGGCGGCATATGTAACCTGTGTGTATCTGGCTCCGATACTAACCAGTGCCTACCCAGCCACTGACTAGTATCTCTCCCCAGCCTGTCCCCACACACCCTTTCACCTGCTGACCTGTGAATAGGGAAATCACTCCCGCAGTGTTATTGTGTAATGCCAGTGAATACAATGATCAGTGTTGCTAACTATAGCTGGCAGCACTGATTGTTTTGGGGAAAACCTGACAGGCTGGTTGTACTCAAGTCGGTTAATAGGTTGACTTGTGTAAAACCAGGTAGCCCATACATAGATCGACTATGGCTGGTCTCTGCTTAATTGGTGTAATTTCAATCCATGTATGGCCCGCTTAACCACTACGCAGTCCCTAAACATCCTTCCACAAACCTTTACATTTTTCCTTCCCAGATTCCTTCATCCCTCCTCTCCTATACATAGTGCCCGCTGTCATACACTTCTCTCCTGTACATAGTGCCTTCTGCCATACACTTCTCTCCTGTACATACTGCTCACTGTCATACCCTCCACACTTCTCTCCTATACATAGAGCCCGCTGTCATATCCTACACACTCCTCTCCTGTACATAGTGCCCGCTGTCATACACTTCTCTCCTGTACATAGTGCCTTCTGCCATACCCTCCGCACTCCTCTCATGTACATAGTGCCCACCGTCATACCCTCCACATTCCTCTCCCTCACCTGCACATATTTCCCACTTTTATACCATCCATTACCCTCCCCTATGCCTCTTACCCACAAAAACAGTTCTTTAAAATTATACTGAATATCCTCAATGTTACCAGCTCTAGAATGGGCACACTTTTGTTAGTTCAACTAAAGGAAATCGCAGTCCTCATATTTGTTCTGCCACATTATTAGTACTTATTTAATTTTGTAATTACTATTGTGATGTATAGAGGAACACAGGGGATGTCAGCTACTCTAAATATAGCACTTAAAAAAGTGTCCCTGAAAATATTTTTGAAATGTTGGCAACTATGCGGGTCAGTAGGGGGCCCCATGAGATGCTCCTGGGTTACAATGATATTAAAGCTGTAGTAAACTTTTTTAACATTACTATTTTTTAGAGGCCCTGAGGTAGGTTATGCCATAATGTACAAGTATGCACAGCATATTAGCACATTAGAGTACACTTAAATTGTCAGACTGAGCCCTCCAGTGCTGTGCTGTGATCAATCCGGCCCGGGCGCTTCCATCTTCACCCAGTCTTCCTTCTGAGTTCTGTGCCTTCGGTCACTTGCCTTGGCCGGGCTGCGTTGATGTTATTCCCACGCATGCTCATGTGCATCCTCTTTCTCTCATCCCCCCTTTCTCTCTCATCTGCTTTCCAGTGGCGGCTGGTGCTCAAATTTTTGGGGGGGGGGGGGGGGGGGGGGGGGCGCAAAACAAACAGCCTCACTGTGCCATCAAACGCTATCACTGTGCCCATGTAAAGCTGCCACTGTGCCCATGTAACGCTGTCACTGTGCCCATGTAACGCTGTCACTGTGCCCATGTAACGCTGTCACTGTGCCCATGTAACGCTGTCACTGTGCCCATGTAAAGCTGCCACTGTGCCCATGTAACGCTGCCACTGTGCCCATGTAACGCTGTCACTGTGCCGGCACTTACCTTGTCAGGCGGCGAGCGGTGTCTCCTCATCGACATCTTCTCCCGCGCTCCTCCTGTCTTCTGCAGTCTGGGCGTCTAGGCGTCCAATCACAGCACCTGTGACTTCAGCCAATCAGGGGACCGGTAACACAGAACGGCAACCTGATTGGCTGAGAGGCGGGTCTGTGTTAGATGTATTCGCTTCCCTAACACAATACTGTGTAAGCAGCGAACGCAAAGCATTGCGCCCGCTTTTTACACTTATGGAAGCCTATTAGAGCACACCGCTCTAATCAGGTCCCCTATTAGAGCTTTACAGCTCTAATAGGGCGCTTCCAGAAACACCCTCCCACTGTAATTCAGATGCCCGGCGCCCGACAAGGGTCCGGACACCTGAATAGGGGGCGGCAGCGGTGACAATAGATAGATTCATGGAATGCATGAATCTATCTATTGGTGATAGAGCGGTGCAGGAGAGGGGGGCGGCGCTCCTGCGCCCTCTATGCACACACCGCCACTGCCGCTTTCCCTTACCCCTAACACCTCTTTCATCCCCTTTCTCTCTCTCTTTAATTTAATTTGTTATAACAACAAATTGTTTGCATTTTTATTTATTGTTTATAAAAGGCCCCACCAAAATCCTCAGCACCAGGCCCGTGATGTTCTTAATCTGGCCCTGTATACGGTATATCGTTATTTCACTATTACTGTGTCTTTATATGGTTATTATTATAGGTTTTTGGTTTATTCAGCTCACTTATATTTTCATTTGATTCATTTTCAAGAGATATTAGCGCTGCACCATTATATATTTTACAATAAAGACATACTGGACTTGCAATAGATCTGCGCTCTCTTTTATATTCTATTAGACTGCTCCGATGCCCCTAAGATTACCACAGTTTACAGGAAGATACCTCGAAAATTTTAACTCCTAACCCTACCTTGCCCACCATTGGGTCCAGAACTCTACCAACCCTTTGCCGATCCACATTCCTCTAAGCAGCTGAATCAGGTAGAGGCAGGTATAATTACAGAAGTGTTTAACAAGTGTTTAACAATTTCTCTGGTATTAGAAGGAAGCAATTTGTGAAAAATTCTTCTATGATTACCCTTACGTAAAGGAATTCTGGATAGCTGCAAAAATCTGGTTCTGAATGTACAGAATATAAGATATATTTACTGTGCTACATATTTTCTAAGTATCTTACTGTACACTCTTCTATGAGTCATTTTAGCTTGGAAAGTAGGTTAAGTGGGGTGAGTGGCGCTCCCTAAAATCAGACCAATATGACCCTTTGTGTATAAAAAATGTGTGCTTAATTCACACCACCATATGTGACCATACGGATGTGTGCTCCTAAAATATCACCACATATACACCAAAATAAGTTAACATAAACATAAACAACATTTTATTTCCACCAGAATTGAAAAAGTGTGTACATAAGTGTACCTCCCACCACACAGTATTTCAATTGTATACCACCCACAAAAACAAATATTTTATGATACTATTAAATTATATGACACTTAAAAAGTCCACCAAAAAAATCCACCAAAACATATATACCGTATATACTCGAGTATAAGCCGACCCGAATATAAGCCAAGGCACCTAATTTTACCACAAAAAACTGGGAAAACTTATTGACTCCAGTATAAGCCTAGAGTGAGAAATGCGCAGCTACTGTAAGTGTAAAAGAGGGTCAACAATGCCCATTTGCAGCCTCACTGCCCATTTGCAGCCTCACTGTGCCCATTTGCAGCCATAGGTTCCCCTGAACTTCAAACTTGGTAGTTAAGGGTTCCTAGATGCCCCCTAGCTACAGCCAAAATTTGGGGTCTCTGGAACCAAAGGGTCCCGAAATAACATTGCTGCAGAAGGACACAGTTGACCGACTTTGGGGCCCGTATCTCGGGGCCACATGGTGCTAGGAACCCCAAATCTGGATATGTTGTAGTTAAGTTTGTGTTTGCACACCAAATTTGGAGTTTGCACCAAGTGGCCCCGAGATACGAGGCTCCAAAGTCGGGTCGGAAAATGTAATTCTCTGCTGCAGAAAAGTGCTTGACTCGAGGGGGGCACTTTCAGCACAAAAAAATGTGCTGAAAAACTCGGCTTATTCTCGAGTATATACGGTAAGTCCAAGGAATGATAACCAATATAGGTGTTTGTAAAAATTATATATTATGTAAATAATGTATAGTAATGAAACTCCAAGTTGACCAAGTGTTCCAAAAAAACGTGAAGCTCCAGAATGACCAAGTGTTCCAAATAATCCAAAAAAACTTGTGCAAAGAAAAAATAAGGTGACTCTTGTGCGCAGAAAATCAGGTGACTCTTGTGCTTCCCCTCAAGGGTCTCCACTCACCAGCTCCTATTACCCCTGCAGGGGTGGTAGGCGTATAAGGTAACCATAGGTGATTTATCCTGATGACTTGTCCAGCAACTCACCGATAGCCCCTCTCACTGGCTTCTCCAGCTACTGCAGCAAAACAGGGGATCCACACTGATTTCCACTAGCCCAGTATCCAGGGAGAGTCATTCTGGAGCTTCACGTTTTTTTGGAACACTTGGTCAATTTGGAGTTTCATTACTATATATTATTTAAATAATATATAATTTTTACAAATCTTTGAGGTCAGATATTGATGACCTTGTTCATAATTAGCATTCCGTTTCATTTCTAAGGTTTTTCAGTAGGGTTGGGGTCAGGGCTCTGGAAGCTGCTCAAGTTCCTCCACACCAAATGACCTTGCTTATAATCAGCATTCCATTTAATTTCAAAGGTTTTCAGTAAGGTTGGGGTCAGGGCTCTGTGGAAGCTGCTCAAGTTCCTCCGCACCAAAACTCATCAAACCATGTCTTAATGGAGTTGGCTTTGTGTATTACTGGAACAGAAAATGGTCTTCCCCAAACTTTTGTCACAAGAATGGAAGCACAATTGTCTAAAGAGTCTTTAGCTACTGATAGTACCCTTTACTGGAAACACTTGAACCTTTATTTGGAGCGGTGTCTACAATTTTTTGGCTATACAGTAAGTTTGATGGTCAGGTATCACCACCAAGACCCTAACTTTATCCCTGAAGAAGGGAGTGCAGCCTCGGGTCGGATGACACCGGGGGCATCATTGCTCCGGGGCGGTATGATATATGACTATCTCAATATAGATGGCGGATGATATTAAGTTTGTTTCCTGGAACGTAAGAGGCCTGAATCATAAACTAAAAAGAGCCTCAACTTTCCGATACCTTAAACAGGTCCGACCACATATCATCTTCCTGCAAGAAACACACTTGGATGGTAGCAGGGTCCTTTCCTTACGTAAACCGTGGATCCAAAAAGCCCTACACTCGACATACTCTACGTTTGCTAGAGGTGTCTCAATTCTGATAAGTAGGTCCATCTCCTGCTCGATAAAACAAGTGTTTTCTGATCCGGGTGGCAGATGTGTGGCGGTTGTTATGGATATATGTTATAAAAGTATTGTAATGGTGAATGTATATGTGCCTCCCCCATTTCAGGTAGAACTGTTGGTTGGTCTGTTGAGTAAACTTGCACCCTATGCTCATCTGCCACTGGTGGTGTTGGGGGATTTCAATGCCGTCTTGGATGCGGCCTTGGACTCCTCTAACCTGACTAATAGGGGGTCCCCAGAATTAAAAGGCTGGGGATCGGTTGCAAATTTAACGGAACTCTGTATATGGAAGCATCCAACTGATAGGTGTTACTCCCATGTCTCGACGGCACACAAGTCAGCAGCTAGAATTGGCTTGGCTTTCGGGAATGACCTACTGTTGCCATACGTTAGGGAGGTCTCCTACCTCCCGGAGGCCTAACGGACCACAATCCCCTTGCGGTCACCCTGTCGTTTCAGGCGGGGGCTCGGAGGGGTGGATACAAAATGAACAGGTCTCGGCTCAGGTGACTGAAGCCATGCAATCATATTGGTCATCTAACGACGACACAGCAGACCCCATGACTGTTTGGGACGCTTTCAAGGCAGTGACCCGGGGGGGAGTATATCTCAGCCATTAAAATAGTGAAAAAAAATGACCAGGAGGAAACAGAGTTGTTGCAACAAGCAGAAAGAGTGAAGGCGGGGGCGTATGCTGACGCTCCTACAGGAGCTTCATATGCGACCCTGCTGGAAGCAAGACGCACATTATCTATCCATTTTACTGGACAGGCCCTTGCAGAACTGGTTAGGACGCACAGACGACCTTTGCTGAAGGGGACAAGAACGGCAAACTATTGGCCATGCTGGTAGACGAGCCGGGTCACATTATGCACACTTTTGTTAAATTTTACTCCACCTTATACGCTCCTATCCCCCCCTCTGACATGTCGACTCTGGAATCTCTCTTAAATGACTTACCTATACCAAGACTGTCTGAAACGGATATGCACGCTTTAGACGCCAGAATCACAAAAAAAGAAATCGAGAAGGCCATCTTTACTTTCCCCCCCAATAAAGCTCCGGGTCCCGACGGTCTCCCGGCTGACTTTTATAAGGCAAATGTAGAGGTTGTCGCACCTAGGTTAAACTTACTTCTAGAATACTGTCACGAGCATGATGCCTTGCCTGATTCCATGCTGGACGCCTATATGGTTCTGCTATTGAAACCAGGCAAGGATTCACAAGAATGTGCTTCGTACAGACCGATAGCTTTACTCAACACGGACTTGAAAATCTTGACCAAGATACTAGCCCTTAGACTGGCGACTGTACTCCCATCCATTATTAATATTGACCAGACGGGCTTTATGCCGGGAAAATCGGCGGACACAAACCTAAGGAGACTTTTCACGCACCTGCAAATCCCACCAACACCCGACAGTAATAGAATTATTTTTCCTATCTGTTTTTGTTTATCACATGTGGCTTGCTGCTTATTTTTATTTCTTTGGTCCAGCGCAATCTTTTTTGTTTCATAATAGAATTGTAGTGTCAATAGATTTTGAGAAGGCCTTCGACTCAGTCAATTGGTTGTACATGTTCAAGGTCTTGGAGACAATGGGGTTTGGACCACAATACAGGAGGTGGGTATCCCTGCTGTACAGACGACCGAGAGCAGCAATCCGGCTAGGAACCTCCACCTCAGACTTCTTTGAGGTGGGTAGGGGGACTAGACAGGGATGCCCACTGTCCCCTTTTCTGTTTTCTCTCGCCCTAGAACCCTTGGCAGTTGCACTTAGGTCTGATAAAGACATAAACTCCATCAGGGTGGGTACGATTGATGAAACCCTGGTATTGTATGCGGATGATATGCTGCTGTTCCTGGATGACCCGGGGGAGTCCCTGAAAAAAGCGCTAGAGACAATTGACCGCTTTGCCACCTTCTCGGGTCTGAAAGTGAACTGGAGCAAATCTTCCATCCTGCCGATAGACCACAGGGCTAAGGACAAATCTGATCCCAATCTACCGCTCCAGTGGGTCTCTTCTTTAAAATACCTAGGAGTCCAGGTGACAGCAAATGTACAGGACTATATACCTCTTAACATACTCCCCTTAATTACTCAACTAAAACGGAAGATACAAACCTGGTCCAAGCTCCCATTGTCTCTCGTAGGCAGAATAAGTCTCCTAAAGATGACATTTCTTCCCGTGGTCCTATATTTCCTATGACATGCACCTGTCTGGATTCCTAAAGCTACTTTTCGGAAGTTTGACAGTGTAGTCTCCACCTTTTTGTGGTATAGGCCTAAAAGTACTGCAGGAACCAGGAGAACAAGGGGGTCTGGCGGTGCCGGACTGGCAAAAATACTACCTGGCTGGACAAATGGTCTTTGCCCGCAGGTGGTTGATGGCAGATGACGGTGACGCGGCTACGGTCTTGGAGGCGGCTCATCTGGGATCCTATGACAGTCTGCGATTTGCGCTGTTTAGAGGCACTAGATCTGCTCTTCCGCTGACATTGACAATGAAGGCAAACATTAAGGACTAGGAATTGGCGGTGAAAACCGCATGCCCCAGCTATCAGGGGGTGTCACCCTCAACCCCCATTTGGATGAACCCAACCTTACCCCAATTCTATAATCTACCAGATCCTATGATCTGGGCGATTAAAGGAATTAAGACGTTAAAAGACATAACATCTTTTGGAGAAATACAATCCTTTTCACAACTTAAATCTAGACATGACCTCCCCAATCATTACCTGTTTAGATTTCTACAGGTCCGACATGCTTTCCAAGTACAATTTCATGAACTGAAAGTAGAATCTATACCCTCGTCCCTGGAAATGATGCTGACAAGAGAGGAGCTAGCAAAGCCTCTCTCTGAAACGTACAAGGAATTCTTTAAAGTGACTCCCAAAACTATTACCAGATGCAGGGAAAAATGGGTGAGAGAAGTCCCAGAGATACAGGGCGAGGATTGGGATGACTTATGGACTCAACCCTTCAAGAACCTGGTGTCGGCCAGGGATAGGTTGATTCAATTCAAATTTCTACATAGGAGTTTCTACACACCGGCTAGACTGGGGAAGATTTTTCCCTCAGTCTCAACGGAGTGTTGGAGATGTTCTCATTCACCTGCTGACGCTGTCCACATTTTCTGGCATTGCCATCACGTCGAGAAATTATGGACGGATATCCATGCATGTATTACAGAACTTATATCAGTCCCGATTCCATTGAATGTTAGAGTTTGTCTCCTGGGGCTGGTTGATGATGTGGTGCCCTCAAGGGCCATGCGTACAATGTTGAGTATACTGTTCTTTTATGGCAAGAAGGCTATTCTACTAGCTTGGAAAAAACGGTGGCTCCAAGTATCTCCACCTGGAAAGGCCTAGTAAATTCAATGTTACCTTCTTACAAAGCTACATATGAAAGTCGGGGTTGTATAAAGAAATTTGACAAAGTATGGCATTCATGGCTTAATTCTGACAGTACTGTAGGGTAAGAAATAGTTGTGAGATACTGGTACTGGAGGTTTGACCTGCTTCCCGAGGATGATGTGCTAGACAACATAGTTGGGTAACAGCTGAAATAATACAGAAGACACCAGGGCCCCACATTACAAGAGCACACATGCCTGTATGAATTGATATATGACTCTGTTTCATAGTCGAGATGTGACTGGGGGGTGGGGTGGGTGGTAGGGGGCAGGGGGAAGTTTTAGTTAGTTGGTCTATGTTAGACAGTTGGCCTCGGCCAGTTTTTGGATGTTGTCTTGCGGACGCATCATATGTTGTATGTTATGCATATTAAAATTTCAATAAACAGATTTTTCAAAAAAAAAGAAGGGAGTGCAGATCTTTGAAATGCGTTGGTCTCTTGCCTTCATTTTCAAAAGTAATTTAGTCTACTATGAATATGGTATCCATTTGTGTATCTTCTGTGGAGTTATAAACTCCCACCAGTATAGTTTGAGCCCTCAAGGTGTTAATTTCTCTTCTAACTTTTTCTTGTCATAGGTAACTGACCCATTTGAATGTTTCAAGCCACCTCCTCCAGATATACAGACCCCTTCATCAGAATGCCGCCCTTGCAGACAGCTTTGGGTTCTTACAGCTGGCTCTACAAAATGGCATTAACCCTGGGACTATGCAGGCACCATCAAATGGGAGGTCAATCAGCCACAGGTAAAGGAACTCTCAGCAACTTCTGGAGGAACCCTAGGTTTCTCATCAAACCATGTCTTAATGGAGTTGGCTTTGTGTATTACTGGAACAGAAAATGGTCTTCCCCAAACTTTTGTCACAAGAATGGAAGCACAATTGTCTAAAGAGTCTTTAGCTACTGATAGTACCCTTCACTGGAAACACTTGAACCTTTATTTGGAGCGGTGTCTACAAATTTTTGGCTATACAGTAAGTTTGATGGCCAGGTATCCCCACCAAGATCATTTGTGACCCTAACTTTATCCCTGAAGAAGGGAGTGCAGATCTTTGAAATGTGTTGGCTTCATTTTCAAAAGTAATTTAGTCTACTATGAACATGGTATCCATTTGTGTATCTTCTGTGGAATTATAAACTCCCACCAGTATAGTTTGAGCCCTCAAGGTGTTAATTTCTCTTCTGACTTTTTCTTGCCATAGGTAAATGTCCCATTTGAATGTTTTAAGCCACCTCCTCCAGATATACAGACCCCCTTTATCAGGGCTGAGAAACAAAATAGCATAAAATAACATAAAAAAGGGTTAAAAAAAAAGCATACTGAGCACACAGAACTCTGGATAAGTTTTTTCCCATTCAGTTGGGATGTGCCTGCACTGCACAGTTTAACTGCTATTTTTTGTTCTAGGGGAGATTAGAGCTGAGATATACTCACCTAATCCTCCGATCATCCCAGCACAAGACCAGTCACGGCATCCAATGCTCTTAAATAGTGGACTTTTCCTGTCAGGGAAATACCGTACTTCGGCGCAAGAATGCGCACGCGCGGTAGAGCGGCTCAGCAAACAGTACAGGTACGCTGGGCAGCGGGTGCGCATGCGCGGGTTCACGGCGCTCGGGTATCTGCTGTAGCTCACCCAGTGCGGCTTACTGCTACGCGCAGCGCTGACAGAAGACGAGTGCGCATGCGCACTCGTCCAGGTACCCCACCTGACCATTTACCTGGCCTATAAAAGGCCTTCTCTTTCCCTTCACTAATTGCTGGTTTGTTGTCTCTACTTCCTGAGTTCCTGGCTCCAGTCCTTGTATCCTGTACCTTGTATCCAGTATCCTGTATCCTGTACCTGCCTGATTACCTGTGCCTGACCCGGAACCCTCCTGACTACCGCTGCTGTTACCTGTGTTTGACCCCTGGCTTGCTTCTTGGATATCCTTCTGCCTGATCATCTGTGCTTGACCCTCGGCCTGCTTACTGGACATTCTCTGAGTTACTTACCTGTGTTTGACCCCTGGCTTGCCTCTTGGATATCCTTCTGCCTGATCGTCTGTGCTTGACCCTCAGCCTGCTTACTGGACATTCTCTGAGTTACTTACCTGTGTTTGACCCCTGGCTTGCCTCTTGGATATCCTTCTGCCTGATCATCTGTGCTTGACCCTCGGCCTGCCTACTGGACATTCTCTGAGTTACTTACCTGTGTTTGACCCCTGGCTTGCCTCTTGGATATCCTTCTGCCTGATCATCTGTGCTTGACCCTCGGCCTGCCTACTAGACATTCTCTGAGTTACTTACCTGTGTTTGACCCCTGGCTTGTATTCTGGACATTCTCCTGTTGCTACTGGTGTTTGACCCTCTGGCTTGCCTTCTAGATAAACCTTGGTTGACCTACCTGTGCTTGACCCTCGGCCTGGCTTCCTGGACTTCCAGTTCACGTATGCACCTCAGGATCTCCCTCCAGTGTGTGTTCCGGTACCTCTACAGCCTCTGCCTCATCACGGTCCTGCCAGGTGTCTACTTCCAGTGCAGCTTCAGCCTCACCTGGTCTACGTCGCTACTGCACACCACCTGCAACCCACCTGCTGGCAACCCGTGCATCTTTGTGCCCGGTGTCCTCTGTACCCATTCCAGAGGCATCGTGCACCTAGTCGCAAGGGGAGCAGCTCTCAGCATTTCGGCCCGGGTGAGTACCTGTGACAGTTCCTGACGTCATCACGCCCAGAGTAGGCTGCATGTACCAGGAACAGGTCACTACTGGACGTGGGGAATCGCCATTTTCTGGGGGATCGTAGGATGTGGTGAGTATAAGCTTTGTAAAAAAAATTCCTAGAGATGAACTTTAAATGTCCTAATATATATAGTATAGAGCCACCTTTCTCCACCTTTTTACACCAGGGTTCCTTGAAATAATTTTTAGGTCTTGGAGAGCCCTTGCAAAAACAAATTCAATGGTGGTCAGTGGAGAAAAGATGCCCCTTAAATGGATGTCTAGAGAAAAGAATGTTCTCTTTGCAGTTGTTAGAATGCCACCCTTGCAGACAGCTTTGGGTTCTTACAGCTGGCTCTACAACATGGCATTAACCCTGGGACTATGCAGGCACCATCAAATGGGAGGTAAATCAGCCACAGGTCAAGGAACTCTCAGCAACCTCTGTAGGAACCCTAGGGTTCCATAGGACCCTGGTTGAAAATGTCTGGCATAGAGTATATAGTGTATTAAAATATAATATATTAGGTCATTTTTAAATGTGTTTTTTAGATTCGTTTTTTTACAATTGTTTTTTTAGCAAATGAAGGGGCAGTTTTGAGCCCCGGGAAACACATTGGCTTTTTCTTCTGACTTCTTTTTGTGTGCAATAAAGACTTACCGGACTTGCAATAGATCTGTGCTCTCTTTTATATTATTTTAGACTACTCCGAGGCCCCTAAGATTACCCCAGTTTACAGGAAGGTACCTCGAAAAGTTTAACTCCTAACCCTACCTTGCCCACCATTGGGTCCAGAATTCTACCAACACTTTGCCGATCCACATTCCTCTAAGCAGCTGAATCAGGTAGAGGCTATAATTCCAGAAGTGTTTAGCAACTTCTCTGGTATTAAAAGAAAGCAATTCACGGAAAATACTTCTATGATTACCGTTAAGGAAAGGAATTCCAGATAGCTGCTTTTCCAGAATTTCTACTTTAAGGTACAGGGAAAGCTCATACCTTCTGACTAACCTGTTAGTATGCTTGTCTTGCAGCGCTGAAAATCTGTATTAAATCCCAACCCAGGATACTGTCATGGAGTTTGTATGGTCTTCCTGTATCTGTTACGTTCAATTTTTTTAAGTTGTAGACCTAGGGTTGCTACTATGTGAATTGGCTGATATCCTAAAATAAATACCTAGAATCCTTTGCTGTCTAATGCCCCATACACATGGTCGGAAAATCCGACCACAAAATCCATCGGATTTTTTCCGACTAATTTTGTCCGACACTGGTGTTGCATACACACGGTCGGACAAAGTTGTCGGAAAATCCGATCATTCTGAACGTGGTGACGTTTGTTGCCTACAACGGGACTACGTAGAGGCTAGTAGCCAATAGCTTTGGTCTTGTAATGTGATCTGAGCATGCGTGGCACTTTGTCCGTCGGAATTCGCTACACACGATCAGAAAAAGTCCGATAGGACTTTGTTGTCGGAAAATTTGAGAGCAGGAGATAAAACTTTGTCCGTCGGAAAATCCGACTGAAAAAGTCCGTTGGAGCCTACACACGGTCGGAATTTCCGACAACATTGTCCGATAGGACATTTTCCGTCGGAAAAATCCGACCGTGTGTACGGGGCATTAGAGTCTCTTGTGCCATGTCCACAGTCTCTTATAGTCTCTTGTGCCATGTCCGCAGTCTCTTATAGTCCCTTGAGCAATGTATGCAGCCTCTGACAGTCTCTTGTGCCATGTCTGCAGCCTCTGATCATCTCCTGTACTAGGTCTGACTGTGATAATGACATTGTCGAAAAGGGTCAGAGCATGGGTGACCTTAAAATTACCCCCCCCCCCCCCTGAAAAAAGTTCTGCGGACGCCCATGTTATCTGCACATTGTTTGTGTTGCTTGTGTCCAGTATTTTGGGTTTGAATCTTTTTAAGATATATATCTTTAATAAAATGTAATCATTTTGTATCAATTTCAATGTGTCTCTCAAAGTCCCTTTGGGCATTGTTGTCTTGTGTATCCGTTTTGTATTTAACTTGGTTCCACTTCAAATAGATGAAAACCTAAATTTTAAAAAATGACCTTTTCTTTTTTGACTGGGTGACCAGTGCCTGCTGCAGACATGCATGCAAAGTACACTATATGACCAAAACTTTGTCCGTCGGAAAATCCGACGGAAAAAGTCCGATGGAGCCTACACACGGTCGGAATTTCCGACAACATGGTCCGATAGGACATTTTCCGTCGGAAAATCCGACCGTGTGTACTGGGCATAAGAGGCCTCTATGATTAAGCTCTGAAAAGTGATTGGTGGGGATACTGGGTTGGGGATTGACCCCTTCATGCCACATCACGAATGTTAATTCTCCATTACGAATGCTAGTTTACAAGAGCTACTGCTTCTGCGTCTGAGCATGCGTGGACTTTTGTGCGACGGACTTGTGTACATACGATCGGAAGGTCCAACAACAAAAATTTGTTGGTGGAAAATTTGAGAACCTGCTAGCCAACATTTGTTAGCGGAAAGTCCGACAACAAATGTTAGATGGAGCATACACACGGTCAGACTTTCTGCCGACAAGCTCACACCCAACATTTGTTGTCGGAAAAAACGATCAGGTGTACGGGGCATGAGGCATAAGGCTGAGAACCGAGCGATCAAACACCGCCGATCGCTCAGTTCTCTATGAGCAGAGAGGCTGTGGAGGAGGCGGGATCGGCTGGCTTAGGCTCTCAGCGGTTCACTGAGAGGCTGAGCTGGGTGGCGGTCCAGGCATGTGGGCGGATCCCGACCATATAGTCGTGATCTTTCCCGAGCCTTGACCGGCTCTGTGATGTCAGCCAACAACAGACTTTACCTGAAAACGGGGGTGCAGAATGAACTGCACTCCTGTGATCCACAGAAGAAGTACAGCCAAACGTGCTTCATGCCCAAGGACAACATTCCCCCAAGACAACGTTGTCTTTTGAATTGAGTTGTGGAGGAGTTTTTTCAAAATTTCTGTGTAATTTTTATGGTGCATTTTTCTATAATAAACATCATTTTTATTCAACCGTGGTGCTCTGCAGTGGTTACCTTGTTGATTGGAACTCTTTTCCTCCCTTTGTCCAGACAAACGTGCTTTGCCTGTACTTCTCCTATAAATTACGTAAATTTAAAAAAAAAGAAAAAACCTTCAAAAAATGATATGAATGAAAATTTTAAGACAAGCCATCCTGATTGTGCTCCTTTATTTGCTGTATGAGAAGGTATGGCCAGTGCATAATCACTTTGTCAGGGGCAGACACACACAACTTGACTCCTACTAACACCCAACAATCTTATGCCAGGGCAGGAATATGCCAATTGTTTAGGAGGCCTGTTTTAGGATACCAATTTCATTTACAGATCCAAATATTTCACATTGGAAAGTATACAAGTCTCTGGGGTTGATTTACAAAAACTAGAGACTGCAAAATCTAGTGCAGCTGTGCATGGTAGCCAATCAGCTTCTAACTTCGGCTTACTCCTACTCCTCCTTACTACTTGCCTACTGGGCACTTTCACCCCCTTCCTGCCCAGGCCAATTGCGCGGTCATGCAACGCTGATGTTTTGTATGTATTTTTTACCATTTTTTTTAGACAGCTAGAGCTTTCTTTTGGTGATATTTAATCACCACTGTTTTTTTTTTATTTTTGGCAAAAAAAAAAAAAAATAAAAAAGCCTGAAAATTAAAAAAAAAATGTTTTTCTTAGTTTCTGTTCCAAAATTTTGTAAATAAGTAATTTTTCTCCTTCACTGATGTGCGTTGATGAGACTGCACTGAAGGGGGATTGATGAGGTGGCACTGATGGGCACTGATGAGGCGGCACTGATGGGCACTGATGAGACTGCACTGATGGGCACTGATGAGGCGGCACTGATGGGCACTGAGATGCAGCACTGATGGGCACTAATGAGGCGGTACTGATAAGGTGGCACTAATATGCAGCACTGATGGGCACTGATAGGCGGCACTGATATGAAGCACTAATAAACACTGATAGGCGGTACTGATATGAAGCACTAATAAACACTGATAGGCAGTACTGATGGGCACTGATAGGTGGCACTGATGGGCACCGATGAGGCGGCACTGATGGGCACCGATGGGGTGGGCCCTGATAGGCAGCACTGATATGCAGCACTGTAGAACACTGATAGGCGGCACTGATGGGCACTGATATGTGGCACTGATAGGTGGCACTGATGGACAGCACTGATAGGCACTGATGGGCAGCACTGCGGAGCAGGCACTGATGACCACTGAAAGCCAGCACTGACTGGCATCACTGATGGGCACTGATTGGCATCACTTTTGGGCACTGTTGGGACTACACTGATAATCAGTGCAGATCTCCCCTGTGAGGAAATGCCGCTGATCGGCTCTCCTCTACTCACACTCTGTCAGTGTGATGAGAGGAAAGCGAATAACCAGCATGCCCTTGTTTATATGTGATCAGCTGTGATTGGACACAGCTGATCACATGGGTAAAGAGCCTCGTCATTGGCGCTTTACCGAGATCGGTGATGCGCCATGTCCCAGGGACAGAACGCACCACCGATGGCCACGCTGCAACCCACCCCCCCCCCCCCAAAATCGCACCGAGAGTGGGGTGGCATCATATGGCATTGTTCCAGAACAATAGAGCCGCTGCCCCACCACCCCACCATCATTTTGCACTCTCCAGTTTTAGTTAATCAATCGCTCTTTGTAGACCTTCTTTCATTTTAAGGGAGGTGTCCGCAGGTTGTCACTGTGGGAGATTGTGTGAAAACTAATTTTTAGGATGAACGTGCTTTCTCACTGATTATCTATGAAATCTCACCTGCAGCAACATGAATAAAATGTCAAAACAATTTTTGGACATGCTGAAGTTAGCAGAAAACTGGGCCACACCTGGGTAAAAAGAATACAGGAGGGATTAGAAATACATTCTACTATATACAAGCGTGGGAGAGATGACCGTAATAGTGAGATAGGAGGAAAAGGACATGGATCTAAAGCAATCTCACTGCGTTAGCACTGAAAAACTGCAATGATAATGTATCCAAAAAACGTTTTTTTACGTTTTTGGAAAAAGTAAGGAATGGTTACAGCCTCTGTTTTATCTGCTGTGTCCCATTCAGGAGATTGCACTTCACTTCCTATCCTAGAGTCACAACAGGAAGTGAACGGATATCTCTCCAAAGTAAAGGGAAGCCGTTTCATGGCCAACTGTCACTAGAACAAATGGCCCCATTGGAAGATTCCCCACTATATCTGTTCTAGTGACATCTAGTGACTGTTGGAAGTTTAGATTTTCTATCACTTCAGTTTTCTATCCGAAAGTTGAAATTTTGTTAGATAACACTTTAAAGTGTATGTAAACTCTAACAATGAACTTCTCTTATTTGATCCATTTTGTTTTCTTAAAAATACCATTTAAAGTGTTTTTTGTTATATTTGGTCACCAAGTGACCAAAAAAAGCCACTTGGCCACGTGACCACATTCATTAAATTTTACCAGCATCTCTGTCCCTTTGTTACGCGTGGCTGCAGGGCGGGGACTTGGACTGCTGTCATGTGACAGCTTCTTGTGGGTTCAGGCCAAACCTTAGCTCCTTAGTGAGAAGCCCTATCACAGACTTAGGGAACCTATCGATGGACAGTGATGTAAGTAACTGAGTTAAAATAAACAGAGTTACTTAACGCAGTTACTTTAGAGCATGGGTCTCAAACTGGCGGCCCTCCAGCTGTTTCAAAACTACAACTCCCATGAGGCATTGCAAGGCTGACAGTTACAAGCATAACTCCGACAGGCAGAGGCATGATGGGGCTTGTAGTTTCGTAACAGCTGGAAGTTTGAGACCCCTGCTTTAGAGAGTAACGAGTAATCTAACTGATTACTTTTCCCCTCATGGTAACTCAGTTCCCATTACTTGGGCGGCGTTACTGCAATTACATCTACCGCCACTAGATGGCAGTAGTGTAATTCCGGTGTCCTGCCGAAAAAGTTCCCCCGCCGCATAAGGACCCCCTGTACTGCGCAGGCGCAGCGCTTGTGCAGTACAAAGGACTATGGAGCTTACTAAAATTGCCGAACCTAAACAGCTCTGAGTGAACTCTACACCGCACAGGCGCAGTTAACATGTAATTGAACGAGGCGATGCCGCACGCTCCCGATGCTCGTGCTACTCTGCAAGGGGCGTCTATCGTGTAACTAAGGGGCGGGTCTAGTATTACTGAAACCAATGGGGCGCATTTATTATTATTGTTATATATCGAGCTCTGCCCATTAATTTAACATTTGCCCTCTTCTGTAGCCATCCGCCCCTTACACGATATAATAATAATAGACCCGCCCCTTGCTTACACGCTATAACAGATCTGCCCCTTGGTTAGAGTAATAATAGAGCAGCCCCTTGGTTACACGATATATAACAATAATAATAAATGCGCCCCTTGCTTAGAGTAACACTAGA
>CM053035.1:26138777-26201846 GCA_028564925.1 Lithobates sylvaticus | reverse complement strand
AATGTAGATTGTGTTCATGGTGGGAACCGGACCCAGGTTCATAACTTTACAAGCCAATTTATTAAAAAAATAGTGGCCATCTGTTGTCCTAGCAATGCTTTAGATCCATGCACATTGGCCCATGCCCTCAAAAGAGTTCATGATCCAATGGTATTACTACAAGCCCAAACACTTCAATCAGGTACCATGTTACCTACCAGAATGTTTTTAGGAAAGACTGAAGGCCTAGAGAAAACCCAACATGGGAATAACTTACAAAGTGTAGATTGTGTTCATGGTGGGAAGTGGACCCAGGTTCATAACTCTGCAAGCCAATTTATTAAAAAATTTGTGGTCATCTGTTGTCCTAGCAATGCTTTAGATCCATGCCCTCAAAAGAGTTTATGATCCAATGGTATTACTACAAGCCAAAACACTTCCATCAGGTTCCATGTTACCTATACCTACCAGAATGTTTTTATGAGAGACTGAAGGCCTAGAGAAAACCCAACATGAGAAGAACTTACATAATGTAGATTGTGTCCTTGGTGGGAATTGAGCCCAGGACCACAATCCTACAAGCCAGTTGTGCAAAAATTCATGGCCATCCGTTTTTTCCCAAGCATAAGTGTTATGTTACAGAGCAAACTGTTAAGCACTATATTAATATTTGTCTGTCAACCCTAGCTGTTTTCATACTGTGCCTAGTCGGCGGACAAGCTAAACTGCATTCTTTGTATTGAGATTTGTTTAGACCACATTTATCTTTTATAAAGATGTGAGACTTTCCTGCAACTCAAGCCTAATTATTGCCATTCTACCGACAGTTGTTAAAACGAAACACTTTTACCTTCAGGCTTGCACAGTACAGACGTACGGGCGCCTCTTCTGTACTCGAAATATGCTTACTCTTTTTTAACTGCACACTGTGAGCTTCAAATAGAGTGCATCGGAAAATTGAGAATGTCAGTCAGAGCTTGCCTTATTTCCTGGCTGAAGAACATCTAGCATCATCTAGCCCTCTCCTCCCCAGTCTTACGGTCCCTGATCCACCCTTTTCATTCATTGGATTAAAATGTTTTCAACCATAAAGACTCAGCATCACATGTGAGTGTTGCTTAAGGTGTTCTGCATGCAAATATAGTTTGACTAGGAACACCCGTTGCTCCAGACTGATATCCACTCATCAAGGCATTTTGATATTTGCATAACTCCTCCCAAGATCAGCCCACTGCATCAGGGCTAAAGGACTCTTGAGAGAAGTAGTGAAGCAGGTGGTCTCTCTGCAGATGTCAGACACATCTCCTGCTTTAGTTAGACCTGCAACTCCACAATCAGCAAAGCTCATGTTTACTTCTCTCTGGAGAGCTCTATTTCTGACTTGGCATGAGCTGTGTTGTACCTCTCCAGAGAGACCCCTGCTTCCACACAGACAGAGGAGTCCTTCTATACAGCATTCTGGCAGAGGACAGACTTTTCTACTCAGGGTGTGGCTGATTTCTAAAGAAAACCAACTGTAGGACTCCACCTGCCATATATTTTGATGCACCTGCAATGTATTTTGCTCATTTCAGTTGAAAGTTCAAATGGGCATTTACAAAGTTCATAGTGTCTTCAGTTGCAAAGTATCTAACCCAACTTACAGAAACTTGCCTATAGAAATATTGATCTTTCCAGTCTGTTAACTACTTGAAGACAAAATCCTTTTTTTGACACTTTTTGTTTACAAGTAAAAATCTATTTTTTGCTAGAAAATTACTTGGAACCCCCAAACAATATATACACTATATTACCAAAAGTATTGGGACACCTGCCTTTACATGCACATGAACTTTAATGGCATCCCAGTCTTAGTCCGTAGGGTTCAATATTGAGTTGGCCCACCCTTTGCAGCTATAACAGCTTCAACTCTTCTGGGAAGGCTGTCCACAATGTTTAGGAGTGTGTCTATGGGAATGTTTGACCATTCTTACAGAAGTGCATTTGTGGGGTCAGGCGCTGATGTGGACGAGAAGGCCTGGCTCGCAGTCTCCTCTCTAATTCATCCCAAAGGTGTTCTGTCGGGTTGAGGTCAGGACTGTGCAGCCCAGTCAGGCCAGATCTAGGCGAATGATATGCACAGGGGGAGATCCAAACACATTTGATGTCAGTGGAAGGAATAGTGCCCTATCTTTGGTAGAGGGAGGAATAGTACCCCATTTTTGGTGTCAGTGGGGCGAATAGTGCCCCATTGTTGGTGTCAGTAGGAAGAATAGTAACCCATCATTGGTGTCAGTGGTAAGAATAGTGCCCAATCATTGGTGTCAGTGGGAGGAATAGTACCCTATCATTGGTAGTGGGAGGAATCGTACCCCGTAATTGATGTCAGTGGGAGAAATAGTGCCTCATAGGGGGTGTCAGTAAGAATAATAGTGCCCAATCATTGGTAGTGGGAGGAATACTGCCCCATTGTTGGTGTCAGTGGGAGAAATAGTGCCCCATCATTGGTATCAGTGGGAGGAATAGTGCCCAACCATTGGTGTCAGTAAAAGGAATAGTGCCCCATCATTGATATCAGTAGGAGGAATAGTGCGCTACTGTTGGTATCATTGGGAGGAATAGTGCCCCATCATTGATATCAGTAGGAGGAATAGTGCGCTACTGTTGGTATCATTGGGAGGAATAGTGCCCGATCATTGGTGTCAGTGGGAGGAATAGTGCCCCATCATTGGTGTCAGTAAAAGGAATAGTGCCCCATCATTGATATCAGTGGGAGGAATAGTACACTATTGTTGGTGTCAGTGGGAGGAATAGTATCTTGTATCAGTGAGAGGAACACTGTCCCGAGGGCCAGATATAGGGCAAGCAAAGGGCCACATATAGCTCCCAGGCCACAGTTCTAGGCACATGACTGGCACAGGGGGGAGGCCCAAAAAAGAGACTGCTATTTAAGCATAGGAAGGGAGGAAGGGTGGAGAGGAGAGAAGAGGGCCAAACAGGTGAGGAGCCACTTTAAGAATTTCTTAATTTGTGATGGGCAGAACTCAAGGAAGGAGGATCTTCTTTTTAATGAATGAGTTGCCATTGTCATTGTAGGTTTAAAAGTGTATCATCTGAACCATGTGAGTGTGAGAAGTCATCACCTTTGTCCTGAATGAGAAAACCAACAGAAACGTAAAGATGGTTGAGTGGGAAGGGTTGGTCATGGGGTTAAGAATGACAATGGCCATGAACTGAATCATCGCAGTTAAAAGGTAAATTGACAAAAATGTGCTGAGTGGGGGGGGTGCAAGTGAGTTCAGCTTACGAAGGTCGAGTTTCAGGTTGTTAAAATGACACTGGCGGATGGGCTGTCAGGTGCCTGTGACGTAGCAGTATTTGAATGCTGATGTAAGAGATAATTAATCAATAGGCAATTCTTACCTCTGTCTGAGCGAAAAAGTTTGCTCAAAATTAAATCAGACCGTTGCTAGACAGATCCAAAGAAGATGATAAGAATTCGATTTTTTAGGAGAATCAGTCCAGAAATAATTAGAATTTTCCACAACCCATAAAGTTTTGGACCTGTAGATAAAATGTGGGTACATGGTACTAAGATGAGGGATTTTCATATATAAAAATGTAAAAGGGTTCCAAGTGAGGGTTGGCAGACTCCATGAAAGTGCACACATTTTCCTGGAGCAGAAAATATTCGATTGGGTTTGACAAAGAGTTGCTGTTAGTAATAATAAAAACCTAAATTCACAAAAAGCTAAAAGTCAAAGCATGCTCATTTTGCGGTTGCACCAATAGCTGAATGCCGAATTGTGTGAACCCAGTTTTAAATCCATGGTGATTCCATAAATGGGTAAAACAATTGCCTAAACTCAGAACTGGGAATTTTCACATTTCACCATAATTTTGTTGAACTTTTTACCATTTCTCACCTTCCACCAACATTTGATGAATCTGTTCTCCTGCCATGGTAGCTGATCGACCTATTCAGATATTTGGATATACAGATATCTAATAGTTTGGGAGATTGTATACTTGATTATCGGATATTTCCATGCACTGGTACTTGGGTCAACCCTATGGACTTCTTTGCCTCTATTCTCCTCTTTCTTTCTTGTCATTCCTCTCTTTATTTTATTCTTCAAACTCATTATCTATTTATATATAATCTATACATCTAATTTTATTGCAACATCTTCAATGGGACTGGTTCAACAAAACAGAACCAATTGTATTGCAATATAACCTACACCAAACCCTCAAGATTTTGCATAAGTGCTTCTCATGTTCACACATTGTATACTAATGAGTTTCATTAGTCTATTCTCTCTTTCATTTAATGTGTAATTTACATATTTGTTATTAATTACGACCCTTTTTAACTAATGACACCACAAAGCTTCTAACTCACTCCCTGGTTATATCTCGCCTCGACTACTGCAACTCACTGCTCATTGGATTACCTTTACATAGACTATCCCCCCTTCAGTCCATAATGAATGTGCTGCAAGACTTATCCACCTTACCAACCATTCAGTGTCTTCCACCCCTCTCTGCCAATCCCTCCACTGGCTTCCACTCACCCAACGAAAAAAATTCAAAGTACTAACAATAATTTACAAAGCCATCCATAACTCTGCCCCCAGCTACATCACTAACCTAGTCCCAAAATACCAACCAAGCCGCTCTCTTCGGTCTTCCCAAGACCTCCTGCTCTCTAGCTCCCTTGTCACCTCCTCCTATGCTCGCCTCCAGGATTTCTCCAGAGCTTCTCCCATCCTTTGGAACTCTCTACCCCAATCTGTCCGACTGTCCTCTAATCTATCCATCTTTAGACGATCCCTGAAAACCCTTCTCTTTAAAGAAGCCTATCCTACTTCTAACTAACACCGTTTTTACTTCCTCCATCAGCTCATCACCCACAGCTATTACCTCTTGTATCAAGTGACCCTTCCTTTTTAGATTGTAAGCTTTAACGAGCAGGGCCCTCTGATTCCTCTTGTACCAAATTGTAATGTAATTGTAATGTCTGCCTTTTATTTTGTTAAGCGCTGCGCAAACTGTTGGCGCTATATAAATCATGTATAATAATAATAATTAATTATATGACCAATAAACACCTTTAACAAGGAATGTTTTACCATTTCACCAACATGCATTGATGTCACTGGGGAAGGCGAGAGTAACCTCTTTTTCTACCAGGGCAATTTTTTTAAAATTTTCACAAAATTTTTTAAATCTTTTTTTTGATAGAAATTACTTTAACCACTTACCCACTGGGCACTTAAACCCCCTTCCTAACCAGACCAATTTTCAGCTTTCGGTGCTCTCACATTTTGAATGACAATTACTCAGTCATGCAACACTGTACCCAAATTAATTTGTTGTCCTTTTTTTCACACAAATAGAGCTTTCTTTTGGTGGTATTTAATCACCGCTGGGATTTTTATTTTTTGCGCTATAAATCAAAACAGACTGAAAATTTGGTAAAAAAAAAAAATCTTTGTTTCTATTAAAATGTATTGGCGAGTATTGGCGAGTATTGGCAGAGTATTGGCAGAGTATTGGCAGAGTATTGAAGTGTTGCACAGTATTGGCAGAGTATTGCACAGTATTGGTAGAGTATTGCACAGTGCTGGCAGAGTATTGCACAGTGCTGTCACTGAGCAGTGCTGTGGGCACTACACATCCAGCCCACAGCGCTGCTGCCATCTCTCCCCCTCTCCGCTTCTCCCCTCTTACTGTACCGATCGGTACAGAGAGGGGAGGGAGGAACCGGCGTCATGACGTGATGCCGGTTTGTTTACATGTGATCGCTCCATCATTTGATTGAGCGATCACGTGGTAAACGTCCGCTATCAGCACCCGTTTACCGTGATCCGTGATGCGCCGATCCTCTGGACCCGACGGTCACAAAATTTCCAGAGTACGTGCCCCAGGGGGCGCGCGGGAGCAAGGTTCTGGGAGGACGTCCCACGGACGTCCACTCAGAATAAGCCGACCGCGCTGTAGCCGTCTTTCGGCTATGGCCCGGTCGGCATGTGGTTAAACACCCAAACAATTATATATTTTCTGAAAGCATAATAAAATGGTGGCAGTTACAATTGTTAATGCTGTGTGATATTTCCCCAACTATTAACCAAAACAAAAAAAGTTAACATTTTAGTGCAAAAAAACACAAGTTAATATCCAATTTTTCTGGTACAATATAAAAGATGGGGATGTGTTGAGTAAATAGATACCAAGCATGTAAAGCCTTAAAATTGCATGGGCCTGTGAAATCGTGAAAAACTATGGTACCCCAAATTGTCCATAGGAAACATTTTCATTTAAGCCATGTACACACGGTCGTACTTTCCGACGGGAAATGTTTAATGTGAGCTTGTTGTTGGAAAGTCGGACCGTGTGTAGGCTCCATCGTGTCGGAATTTCCGCACACAAATGTTTGAGAGCAGGTTCTCAAATTTTGTCGTGGTAAAGTCCGATCGTGTGTACACAAGTCCGTCGCACAAAATTCCACGCATGCTCTGAATCAAGCAGAAGGAGCCCCACTATCTGTTAAACTTGCTTTTTCTCGGCTTGTCGTATGTGTTGTACGTCACCGCGTTCTTGACGTTCGGAATTTCCGACAACATTTGTGTGACCGTGTGTGTGCAAGACAAGTTTGAGCCAACATCCTTCGGAAAAAAAATCCACAATTTTGTTGTCGGAATGTCCAATCGTGTGTACGTGGCATAAGAGTTAACCATGAATTATGGTCCTATAAATTTTCCTCTCACTCTGACATTTGCAGTGAGTACTTTTGCAATCGGTCTTTTCACAGAAAGCATTCTACTAGTGCTAAAAATGTAACCTTATAAATGGAATGTGGTGAGCTTACGCATAAATAATTCTTCATGTTTTTTTTTGTTTTGTTTTTTGCCTACACTGCTTTTTTTTGTTGCCTACTGCTTTTAATTAAAACATTTTAATTTAAAATTTTTGCATTTTATTATAATTTTAATATTTTTTTTTTTAAACTTTTACACTTTTAAAATGTTTTTGATTTCACTTTATTGCCATCATAAGGGGGCTGACAAGTCCTCTATGAAATATAATGGGCAGGTGACAGGTCCTTTTTTGGTGACATCAGAGGTTTATTAGACCCCCTCCCCTGCCTCCACTGCAGCTACAGTGGGAAAAATAATTAGTTGATCCCCTGCATATTTTATAAGTTTGCCCACTTACAAGGAAATTAAGGGTCTATAATTTTTATCATATGTGTATTTTAAACGATAGAGAGAGAATATCAACAAAAATCCAGATAAAACACATGATACAAATGTTATAAATTGAGTTGCAGTTCAGTGAGCAAAATAAGTATTTGATCCCCAAGCAAAACATGACTTGGTACTTGGTGGAGAAACTCTTGTTGGCAAGCACAGAGGTAAGACGTTTTTTTGTAGTTGGTGACCAGGTTTGCAGACATCTCAGGAGGGATTTTGGTTTACTCTTCTTTACAGATCTTCTCTAAATCCTAAGGTTTCTTGGCTTGGCTTTAAATTGTTAATATGTTGTTAGCTGGCAGCTCTGGGGGCTGAGTCTCTATTGCCTCCCCCCTGACTTCTAGAATCTTCCTGATTCTTCTAGAACTTGGAGGGCGGAGGGACAGAGACCAAGGTCTGAATATTTATGGGAATTCTACCAATCCCTGGGTGAGGATGGCCCAGAAGGTGGAGAGATAGCCCTTAAGTATTGTGAAGCGTGGCCACGTGGGGAAAAAGTCCAGGATTCAGAGTGCTGGGGAGGCTCTGCCTCCAGGCAGAAGGCTGGGCGAGAGAGAAAGCAGACTGGAATTCTCACCCCCTTCAGCCTTAGCCAGGCATGGTTGAGACACCCTAGCTGGGAGCAAGTGGGGCCTGTTCAGCAGGAGGCCTGTGCAGAAGTTGTCACATATGCTGCAAGACTTATAAGGGAGTGAGTAACCTTTATCCACCCCCAAAGCATATAGAAGAGAAGTAGCCAGGTGCAATACCCAGCTAGCCTTCTAGGCGGGAAAGTTTACAGCTAACCTTCTCCTCTGCTTGGGGAGAATCCTGAGTTTGGAGCCAGGTGCCTTTACATTGTGGAGTTGCTGAGATCAGTGCTGGAGTTTCTCTTTTTGCCAGTCTGCCTGTACAGTTTCCCATGGGAACACAGTCTGGAGTTTTATGCTAATGTAGCGGCCATAACCCCTTGAGGGGGGGCCTTGACTTTTGGGCTTACCAGTTACCTCCTCTTGGCTTGTCGGTGAATGTCCAGGGGTTCCCGGGGTTTGTACCCAACAACTTTGGATGCTGACACATAAAAGTCCTTTTGAAGGTTTTTATTTCTGCAGTGGAAACATCCAACGTAACAAAGTCTCAGATAGGAATAGAGGGCAAGGGTGAAGAAACTCAGGCACCTTGAACTGCTGACATCCACTGAATGTCTCTAATCGACCCAGAGAGTAGCCACTCGCAGCTGGTTACTTCAATGCCGGATAAACCTCTAGCCAGAGGTTTAGCAGCCAACAAGGTGATCCGGAAACTTGCAAAAAGTCTCTGACACAGAATGAACTTGCAACCGAAGGTGAAAAAGAACCTTTCTCACAGTACCTGGAACTTTCTCTGTCTCCTTTGCAGTACTGTGGAAGTGTGGATTCTTTAGTGTCCATACAACTCAGCTTCCAGGCTCTTACTGAGATGCCAGCTTGTTGGCCCTCCTCCGAAGAGTCCTCCCCCGGTCACTTGTACGAGTTGCCGTGTCCCTCCAATACTGAGAGCACACCGGGATGCCTTGAATCCTCCTTCAGTTACTGGGCCTGGCTAACCAGCTCTGAGACTCGGGAACAGACGGATCCCCACCCCAGACCATACGGGTCTATAGGGCTAGTCAGACTTACCATGTTTGCGGGACGGCAAATGATCCTAGGCCCGAGACCCCTCGCGGGGCTGCCCCGGTCCAGAACCAAGAAGCAAGACTGCGGCAGAACCCCGAACACGTGACTTCAGCACCTTAAGTACCCTTTCTCAGACTACGCAGCAGGGCCAGACGCGCCCACTGATTGGCTACGGGGAAGATTGGTACCTAAGACGTCCAATCAGGCCTGGTTCTCAACCTGTCATGGGTAACTCACTGCCCCCATGAACCCTAGTACAGCCCAGCCAAACTGATGCCAAAGTAAACCTGCACAATTAACGCTCAGAACCCCATTACTGTTCTGAGGAAAAAAAAAAAACGAATTTCCACTTATAGCGCACACTTGTTAAAGTGTGACCGCTACACTAAGAAGACAGAATTAGCTACCGTTGTCCTCAAAGTTCTACTTTAACTCAGTTCTGGGCATCCTATACCACCCTAACCCTATCCATGTTGTTTCCCTTAATAAACAACAAAACAAAAGCCTTTGGACTGGTTATCTGTGTACCATGTGCCTGATGAAAATGCTTGTTGCCTGGCTATGCAGACAAAGGGGGGTGCAAAATCCACTGTCTCCTAAGGGGGTAAGCGCTACACAAGCAAAGATCATGCTTGATTAGCTGCTTCCCAGTTACAGTAGCTGAATGCAGGGGCTGAATGACAGCTGTGAACCCAGAAGTGATGAAATCCTAAGATGCAGATGAGATCAGGAAACAGATGTACACCAGCTCCTCCTGCTCTCAATGTTGGAGTGGTTTACTATGGTCCAAGGTTCTCCAGAGGAACAGGAGAGCCTGGGAACCACTGTGGGTGCCGGCAGGGAGGGTGGCTCCTTCAGAACCCTATAAATGGAAGTAGCCAGTGCTGCTCTTCTGCTTGATTCCGAGCATGCGTGGACTTTTGTGTGTGGAGCTATGTACATGCGCTCGGAATTTACGACCACAAGTCTTGTTGTCGGAAAATTTGAGAACCTGCTCTCAAACATTTGTTGGCAGAAATTCTGACAACAAATGTTCTATGGAGCATACACACGGTCAGACTTTCTGACAAAAAGCTCACATTCAACATTTGTTGTTGGAAAATCGTATCATGTGTACAGGGCATTACAGTATAAGGCTGTTCTGCAGGGCTGTTCTCCAGAGGAAAGCCATGCCCACCACCCAGAAAACAAAGAAAGCAGTAGGGATGAGCTTCGAGTTCAAGTTGAACTCATGTTCGACTCGCATATTGCCTGTTCACCGAACAGCAAACAATTTGGGGTGTTCACGGCAAATTCAAAAAGCCGCGGAACACTCTAAAAGTCTATGGTAGAAATCTAAAGTGCTAATTTTAAAGGCTTATATGCAAATTATTGTCATAAAAAGTATTTGGGGACCTGGGTCCTGCCCCAGGGGACATGTATCAATGCAAAAAAAAACTTTTAAAAACTGACGTTTTTTCGGGAGCAGGGATTTTAATAATGCTTAAAGTGAAACAATAAAAGTGTAATATTCCTTTAAATTTCGTACCTGGGGGATGTGTATAGTATGCCTGTAAAGGGGCGCATGTTTCCCGTGCTTAGAACTGTCCCTGCAGAAAGTGTAATTTTTGCAGGAAAAAAAGTCTTTTAAAAGCACTCTATAATGAATTGTCAGCTCCCGTAATACAGAGAACAGCCATTCAAAGTCATTGATAAAAAAGAAAAAAAAAGCGTGGGGTTCCTCCCAAATTCAATTACCAGGCCCTTCAGGTCTGGTATGGATATTAAGGGGAACCCCAGGTCAAATAAAAAAAAATGATGTGGGGTTCCCCCTAAATATCCATACCAGACCCTTCAATGAGAGAGCGCCCCCCCCCCCCCCCTCCTGAACCGTACCAGGCCACATGCCCTCAACATTGGGAGGATGCTTTGGGGGTCTGTGACCCCTCAAAGCACCTTGTCCCCATGTTGATGAGGACAAGGGCCTCATCCCCACAACCCTGGCCGGTGGTTGTGGGGGTTGTGGGGGTCTGCGGGCAGGGGGCTTATCAGAATCTGGAAGCCCCCTTTAACAAGGAGGCTGTACTAGGGTTCATGGGGGCAGTGAGTTACCCATGACAGGTTGAGAACCAGGCCTGATTGGACGTCTTAGGTACCAATCTTCCCCGTAGCCAAACACACAGACACCGTTGGGAAAAGTCCTTTATTAAAAATAAAAAAATATTCCAGCGGTGGTAATCCACTCTTGCTATCCAGCGATGGGTGATCTCTTCTCCGGGGTCCAGCGATGGCTGATCTCTTCCGATGACGTCCAACGCAGCGCATCCTGTCTCCATGGAGACACTGCGGGAATCCCGTCTTAGCAGAGGAGGACCGGGCCACCCGTCACCTGACCCGCCCCCCTCTGACGCAACACAAGGGGGAAGCCGGACTTCCCCAGTGACGTACAGGTGACCCCACCCCCCTCTGATGTAACGGAAACCTGCGTTACATCAGAGGGGGACGGGGTCACCCGTACATCACTGGGGAAGCCCAGCTATTCCCTTGCGTCAGAGGGGGGCAGGGTCAGGTGATGGGTGGCCCGGTCCTCCTCAGCTAAGACCTGGGATTCCCACAGTGTCTCCGTGGAGAAACCCAGGGGAAATCCAGGCTTCCCCAGTGATGTACGAGTGACCCCGCCCCCCTCTGACGCAAGGGAAAGCTGGGCTTCCCCAGTGATGTACGGGTGACCCCGCCCCCTCTGATGTAACGCAGGTTTCCGTTACATCAGAGGGGGGCGGGGTCACCCGTACGTCACTGGGAAAGCCCGGCTTCCCCCTTGTGTTGCATCAGAGGGGGGCAGGGTCAGGTGATGGGAAGACGGGATTTCCACAGTGTCTCCATGGAGACAGGATGCGCTGCGCTGGACGTCATCGGAAGAGATCAGCCATCGCTGGACCCCGGAGAAGAGATCACCTATCACTGGATAGCAAGAGTGGATTACCACCGCTGGAATCTTTTTTTTTTTTTAATAAAGGACTTTTCCCAACTGTGTCTGTGTGTTTTTTAACAATTTTTTACACTTTCTTTGTGAAATGGTTGGGGTACTTTTGTACCCCCTTACCATTTCAAACAGGGATCTGGGGGTCCCCTTGTTAAAGGGGGCTTCCAGATTCTGATAAGCCACCCGCTCGCAGACCCCCAACCAAAACCATCGGCCAGGGTTGTGGGGATGAGGCCCTTGTCCCCATCAACATGGGGACATGGTGCTTTGAGGGGTCACAGACCCCCAAAGTATCCTCCCAATGTTGAGGGCATGTGGCCTGGTACGGTTCAGGAGGGGGGCTCTCTCGTCCCCCCCTCTTTTCCTGCGGCCTGCCAGGTTGCTAGCTCGGATAAAGGGTCTGGTATGAATTTTTGGGTGTAACTCCACGCCATTTTTTTTTTAATTTGGCGTGGAGTTCCCCTTAAAATCCATACCAGACCTGAAGGGCCTGGTAATTGAATTTGGGGGGAACCCCACGCTTTTTTTTTTTTTTTTATCAATGACTGTTCTCTGTATTACGGTAAGCCGACAATTCATTATAGCTTATAGATCATTATAAATTATAGATTTTAAATGCTTTTTTCCCTGCAAAAATGACACTTTGTGCAGGGACAGTTCTAAGCATGGGAAACATGCGCCTCTTTACATGCATACTATACACACCCCCCAGGTACGAAATTTAAAGGAATATTTCACTTTTATTGATTCACTTTAAGCATTATTAAAATCACTGCTCCCTAAAAAACGGCCATTTTTGAAAGTTTTTTTTGCATTGATACATGTTCCCTGGGGCAGGACCCGGGTCCCCAAACACTTTTTATGACAATAACTTGCATATAAGCCTTTAAAATTAGAGAAAAAACAGAGCGTTCCTGGGCTTGGGACAGTCTTTGGGAGGGACAATATGCTGTCAGTGTCAGAGAAGTTGAGTTGCAGATAAGGATGAGCCCGGTGTTCGATTCGAACCCATGTTCGAATCGAGCATCGGGCGTTCGCTCGCTCGGCGAGCCCAGAACTATTGGGGCCGCTCGCATCAAATTCGTGTGATGCGAGCGGCCCCGCAATGCATTGCGGGCCGCGCAGTGCAATGCTGGCTGATGATTGGCCAAGCATGCACTGTGACCCCGCATGCTTGGCCAATCACAGCACCGGCAGCGAGGAGAGCCATAATTGGCTACAGGCAGGATGCCTGTAGCCAATTATAGCTCAGGGGCTTTAGTACACGCCCCACGGTATAAGAGCCGGCGGCCTCGCATATTATGTTTCAGTCAGTGTCAGCGTGTCAGTGTGCTGCTGACAATATGTGCTCTATTTCTGGGGATATGTGTGTGCGTGCTGTTAGTACAGCATTGCAGTATCACATCTGGGGGGTGTCTATAGGTGGCCTGTGAAGGGGGGCAGGTTTCCTGTGCTTAGAACTTTCCCTGAAAAAAAGTGTCATTTTTGCAGGAAAAAAGCTATTTAAAATCACTCGCGGCTAATGAATTGATGGCTCCTGTAACACAGAGAACTGTCATTCAATAATAAAAAACAAAAAAAAAACGTAGGGGTCCCCCCAAATTCAATAACCAGGCCCTTCAGGTCTGGGATGGATATTAAGGGGAACCCCAGCCAAAAAAAAAAAAAAATGGCGTAGGGTCCCCCTCAAAATCCATACCAGACCCTTATCCGAGCACGCAACCTGACAGGCCGCAGGAAAAGAGGGGGGGACGAGAGCGCCCCCCCTCCCGCCTGAACCGTACCAGGCCACATGCCCTCAACATTGGGAGGATGCTTTGGGGGTCTAAGACCCCCAAAGCACCTTGTCCCCATGTTGATGAGGACAAGGGCCTCTTCCCCACAACCGTGCCCGGTGGTTGTGGGGGTCTGCGGGCGGGGGGCTTATCGGAATCTGGAAGCCCCCTTTAACAAGGGGACCCCCAGATCCCGGCCCCCCCCCTGTGTGAAATGGTAAGGGGGTACAAAAGTACCCCTACCATTTCACCAAAAAAGTGGCAAAAATTGTAAAAATGACAAGAGATGGTCTTTGACAATTCCTTTATTAAAATCTTCTTTCTTCTTTCTTCATCCTTCGGTTTCTTCATCTTCTCCTTCCTTCATCTTCTTCCATCTTCTTCTTCCATTTTCTTCTTCCTCCGATCCGCTTCTTCTTGCGCTGGTCTTCTCGTCCTTCTCGTCCGGCATCTTCTTCCGTCGGCGTCGGCGTCGGTGTCGGTGTCTCTTCTTGGGCCGCTCCCGCAATGGGAGGCTCCCGCTGTGTGAGGCTCCGCTCCGTCTGACAGGTCTTTTATAATGGAGGGCACCTGGTGACCCCACCCCCTCTGACGCACAGGGACGTCATGGGGAATTCCATGATGGCTTTCCCCATGACGTCAGAGGGGGGGGGGAGGGGTCACCAGGTGCCCTCCGTTTTAAAAGACCTGTCAGATGGAGCGGAGCCTCACACAGCGGGAGCCTCCCATTGCGCGGAGCGGCCCAAGAAGACACCGACACCGACGCCGATGCAGACGGAAGAAGATGCCGGACGAGAAGGACGAGAAGACCAGCGCAAGAAGAAGCGGATCGGAGGAAGAAGAAAATGGAAGAAGAAGATGGAAGAAGATGAAGGAAGGAGAAGATGAAGAAACCGAAGGATGAAGAAAGAAGAAAGAAGATTTTAATAAAGGAATTGTCAAAGACTGTCTCCTGTAATTTTTACCATTTTTGCCACTTTTTTGGTGAAATGTTAGGGGTACTTTTGTACCCCCTTACCATTTCACACAGGGGGGGGGCCGGGATCTGGGGGTCCCCTTGTTAAAGGGGGCTTCCAGATTCCGATAAGCCCCCCGCCCGCAGACCCCCACAACCACCGGGCACGGTTGTGGGGAAGAGGCCCTTGTCCTCATCAACATGGGGACAAGGTGCTTTGGGGGTCTTAGACCCCCAAAGCATCCTCCCAATGTTGAGGGCATGTGGCCTGGTACGGTTCAGGCGGGAGGGGGGCCGCTCTCGACCCCCCCTCTTTTCCTGCGGCCTGCCAGGTTGCGTGCTCGGATAAGGGTCTGGTATGGATTTTGAGGGGGACCCCACGCCATTTTTTTTGGCTAGGGTTCCCCTTAAAATCCATACCAGACCTCAAGGGTCTGGTATGGATTTTGAGGGGGGCCCTACGCCATTTTTTTTTTTTTTGGCTATGGTTCCCCTTAATATCCATCCCAGACCTGAAGGGCCTGGTTATTGAATTTGGGGGGACCCCTACGCTTTTTTTTTTTCATTTTTTTTATTTTTTATCAATGACTTTTTTTTATAAATGAGTTTCAATGAATCACTGTTCTCTGTGTTACGGGAGCCGTGAATTAACATTAGCCGCGAGTGATTTTAAATAGCTTTTTTACTTTCAAAAATGACACTTTGCGCAGAGACAGTTCTAAACACGGGAAACATGCGCCCCTTCACAGGCATACTATAGACACCCCCCAGGTACGAAATTTAAAGTAATATTACACTTTTATTGTTTCAATTTAAGCATTATTAAAATCACTGCTCCTGAAAAAAAAAAACGGCCGTTTTTAAAAAAAAAAATTTTGCATTGATACATGTCCCCTGGGGCAGGACCCAGGTCCCCAAACACTTTTTATGACATTAACATGCATATTAGCCTTTAAAATGAGCACTTTTAATTTCGAACGTTCGCATCCATTATAACTAATAGGGTTCTGAAGCTCGCACGGACTTTAGGTCCGTTCGCGGGTTCTGGTGCGAGCCGAACGGGGGGGTGTTCGGCTCATCCCTAGTTGCAGACATTCCCTCGTCTGTGGGAATGTCAATGTCAGGCCTGATTTCACCACCTGGTCATGGGGAGCATGTCACTGCAACTGGTAACACTGAGCCCCAAGCGGAGAGCGGGAGGAGACAAGTCATCATCTTAGGTGCCAGTGAGAGACTGCTGGTCATACCCCACTCCTTCCTATTTGAAGGCATAGTATTGGTTAATTGGAACACTGATTAGGAACCTATACCCTGGTTTAGAGCAACTTATGTTTGAGCACTCCAATGCTGGATTTGTGTCCCAATGTACTGGCCAGTGGGGGAGGGTTTGCAAAGACTGTTGGGCCCCATTTAGTAGGTGACATATAGCCACTGTGTTGATGGAGCAGAGACTCACTGGAATAGTGTTCCACTTCTGTCTCCACAGGCATTACAGAGCAGGGCTGGTGCAAGAATTTTTGACACCCTAGGCGAAACCTAATTTTGCCATCCCCCCGACTCCACCCCTGACTCCACCCCATTTGCCCTGCTCATTTATACCCCACCTTTTTAATGAAGCGCCCATCAAATGCATCCCACCAGCACCCATCAAATACAGCCCACCAGCGCCCATCAAATACAGCCTCACCAGCGCCCATCAATAAATGTTTGCTTGCTTCCATTAATTTGATAGTCGGGACACAGACACAGCCCTCCGTTCCCGCTGCGCCTCTGACACTGTGTGTGAACGGAGCGGTGGCTGCCTGCTGATGCTGAGACTTTGATTGCTGCAGAGAGAAGAGAGTAGGGCCACCAGTGGCCAGGCACCCTAGGAAGTAGCACGCACCAGGCGGCTGCCTAGTTTGCCTAGTGGTAGCACCGGCCCTGACAGAGAGCAGCTTTCTGATTGGATGCTGCAATCTTCAGTGACCTTCTGCAGCCATCTTGGATGGGACAGTCTCTTTAAATATGGGACCCTGCTGGGATGTGGCACACTTTTGCAAATGGGAAGTGTAGGGACAGCAACCCAGATTTTATGGATAGAGATTTTGCTTCAGGGAAGGTTCCAGCGCAAGGAGAGCAAGCGTAGGGATACCGATGGCTATACCCAACTGCAACCTATTTAAAAGAATAGTTTTGCTTACTTGGGACCCCACTTAGGCACCTATACCCTGGTTTGGACCAATGTTGGACTTGAGCCCCAATGTACTGGCCAGTGGGGGAGGGTTTGCAGAGATTATTGGGTCATTATCCTCACATCTCACATATTATAGGGACTAAGGGTCAGCCATTGGTACAATTGCCAGTTACCAGGTTTATGTGTTATTTGCAACTGTTTTCGGATTCTTTTAAAGAATCTTTTATTAGTTGAACTAGATGGACTTGTGTTTTTTTTTTTTTCAACCAGACTTGTATGTAACAATGGGTAATTACTGTTTTTCCATCTTTTGGCTGTTGATTTAATGTACAGGGGGTCCCCGAGTTACAAACAAGATAGGGACTGTAGGTTTGTTCTTAAGTTGAATCTGTTTGTAAGTCGGAACAGGTACATTTTTTAAGTGTAGCTCCAGCCAAAAAATCTATTTTTAAGTTTTTTGGATAGCATAGGGAAGGGTTATCACCCCTGTAACATTTGTTTTGCTGTCTGTGTCCCTGTTCAGAAGATTTCACCTCACCTTCTGTCCCAATGACAATTGGATTTTAAACATTTTGGGTTGTTAGGGAAGCATGGACGTGTGATAAAGCATCAGTGGAGACACCTTTTTCCCATATTAACTCTTACAAGAGTGAATTTCCCTTCCTAGGAGTGGATTTCCTCTCACTTCCTGGTGTCTCCCTCCGTTTGTAAGTAGGAGTCGTTTGTAAGTCGGATGTTTGTAAGTCGGGGACCCCCTGTATGCTGTTCCAATAAATATCCTGCCTTCAGCTTTGGTGTGTCAGAGGATGTGGCATTACAGAAAAGGTCATTGACATCCTAAATCAGGGGACCCAAACATCAACGGTTCCATTGAGGGTAAGCGCTACACATGAAACATAGTCGGAAATATGGGGTATGTGCTTTAGACATAACGCAGGGTGGTTGGACTTGGATCTGCCCAAAAAGAAGGTAGGCATTTGCAGACAACTCTTGGGCAGGTTACTCTCAAGCAAGCAATAACATTTGTATAAGGTTTTCCAACCTGCCCAATAATGTTCCTCCTTAGATTCTTGGCCAGCAATTTTTGCTGGTCCTCCGCAGCCATGTGATCGTAACTGTGTCCACCTTTGGTAGCCGCTCCTGTCACCTAGAACCAGTTGCAGACATCCAGCCCAGTACAGCTGCCTGCTTTGCTAATTACTACTCGGTTTACAACTGGTCATATTTTCAATGTCACTTGTAGTGCGACAATGGGATGTGACAGCATCAGATACATCAACGAGCCATCAGCACCGCACGTCACAATATATACTTAGCTCAGGTGTGAGAGCTTATTGTTCTCAAAGACACTGCAAGCTATATTAAGGCACAGCAAGCTTCTAAAAATAATATATTAGAGGGAATCAATCGTGAAGCAGGACACCTGTCTGAGCAGGCTCTGATGGAAGCAGCTCTCCCTGAATGATGTGCAGTGTAGTAGTTGAGGGGAAGTTTAGGGGAATCTGTCCGCAATAACTTTTTTGAAATTAATGGATGAGGAGTGACATATACCTGATGACCCAAACATAGCGGGGCTTTCCTCCATCATAGTGTCCTTTCAAGCCAGTTCAGGGTGTGCACCCTGAGAACCTACGTAAAGGGCTGTATTATCGTTTGGGGATTTTTTTTTGCAGATGTCTGTTTAAATTGTAAGATTAATGTCATCTTCTGATGGGATTGTCATTGAAATGTATTTATTTAACACAAAGAATATGTGAGTTTTTTTTCGCATATTTCACACACATATATATATATATATATATATATATATATATATATATTCGAAATGCTGTGAATATATATACTGTATATATATATTTATATGTATAACCCTCTACCTAGTGTAGGTGCTAAAGTGATATTTTTCTAGAACAGGTAAATGTAACCTTATAAATGGAACGTGGCGAGCTTACGCACAAATAGTTCTTCATGTTTTTTTTGTTGCCTACTGCTTTTAATTTAAAAATGTAATTAAACATTTTTGTATTTTATTATAATTTTTTTTTTTTACACTTTTAAAATGTTTTTGATTTCACTTTATTGCTATCATAAGGGGGCTGACAAGTCCTCTATGTGATAGCATGGTCAGGTGACAGGTCCTTTTTTGGTGACATCAGAGGTTTAATAGACCCCCTCCCCTGCCTCCACTGCAGCTACAGTGGAAAAAATAATTAGTTGATCCCCTGCATATGTTATAAGTTTGCCCACTTACAAAAAAATTAAGGGTCTATAATTTATTCCATAGGTGTATTTTAAACGATAGAGAGAGAATATCAACAAAAATCCAGATAAAACACGATACAAATGTTATAAATTGAGTTGCAGTTCAGTGAGCAAAATAAGTATTTGATCCCCAAGCAAAACATGACTTGGTACTTGGTGGAGAAACTCTTGTTGGCAAGCACAGAGGTAAGAAGTTTTTTTTGTAGTTGGTGACCAGGTGGGATTTTGGTTTACTCTTCTTTACAGATCTTCTCTAAATCCTAAGGTTTCTTGGCTTGGCTTTAAATTGTTAATATGTTGTTAGCTGGCAGCTCTGGGGGCTGAGTCTCTATTGCCTCCCCCTGGCTTCTAGAATCTTCCTGATTCTTCTAGAACTTGGAGGGCGGAGGGACAGAGCCCAAGGCCTGAATATTTATGGGAATTCTACCAATCCCTGGGTGAGGATGGCGCAGAAGGTGGAGAGATAGCCCTTAAGTATTGTGAAGCGTGGCCACGTGGGGAGAGAGTCCAGGATTCAGAGTGCTGGGGAGGCTCTGCCTCCAGGCAGAAGGCTGGGCGAGAGAGAAAGCAGAGAGGAATTCTCACCCCCTTCAGCCTTAGCCAGGCATGGTTGAGACATCCTAGCTGGGAACAAGTGGGGCCTGTTCAGCAGGAGGCCTGTGCAGAAGTTGTCACATATGCTGCAAGACTTATAAGGGAGTGAGTAACCTTTATCCACCCCAAAGCCTATAGAAGAGAAGTAGCCTGGTTTAATACCCAGCTAGCCTTCTAGAAGGGAAAGTTTACAGCTAACTGTGATGGAACGTCCCTACACTCTGCTTGAGTGTTTCCGTCTATATACCGCTTCCTAAGTCCTAGAACATGAGTCCAATGGATCTGGCTATAGGAACCCCCAAGAACTAGACAACACCAGTCTTGGAGTACATCAGGAATAACCTTTATTTGAGATCTCACACAAATATATACAGCCGGATGACTAAAACCTATCCTAATTAGCATGAGCTAATTATCTAATCATTGACCCAGACTAGTTAACTGAGAGATAAGACTTTTCAGGGTACGTCTCTTAGCTCACTGACTATTCAATACACATTACCATATTACCATAAACATCAACACAGGGTTAATTAGCACAACAACATTGTGTGGAATATTCTTACAAGCCAGACTAGACTCATTTACACAACAGACAGGTGGCTGGAGTTCATGACATTAGCATCTGACAGCTTGTGTCCCTCCCAACAGTGTGATTCAGTGTATTGCTAATATGGCATATACATATCCAGAGTCTATGTGTCTTTCGGCATGGACCTGAATCCAAGTAACACCAGCTCAGGGGTCCCCAGGCATACAGCTCACAAAGAGCACCGCTCCCCCAAATGCCAGGGCCCATAATCGCAAGGCAAGAGGCTTGCATTCTGTCCCCTCCAACAGCCTCTGTCCCGGCTAGGTCTGTCACATTAACCTTCTCCTCTGCTTGGGGAGAATCCTGATTTTGGAGCCAGGTGCCTTTACATTGTGGAGTTCAAGTGCTGAGATCAGTGCTGGAGTTTCTTTTTTTGCCAGTCTGCCTGTAGAGTTCTACTTTAACTCAGTTCTGGGCATCCCATACCACCCTAACCCTATCCATGTTGTTTCCCTTAATAAACAACAAAACAAAAGCCTTTGGACTGGTTATTTGAGTACCGTGTGCCTGATGAAAATGTTTGTTGCCTGGCTGTGCAGACAAAGGGGGGCGCAAAATCCACTGGCTCCTAAGGGGATAAGCACTACACAAGCAAAGATCATGCTTGATTAGCTGCTTCCCAGTTGCAGTAGCTGAATGCAGGGGCTGAATGACAGCTGTGAACCCAGAAGTGATGAAATCCTAAGATGCAGATGAGATCAGGAAACAGATGTACCCCAAGCTCCTCCTGCTCTCAATGTTGGAGTGGTTTACTATGGTCCAAGGTTCTCCAGAGGAACAGGAGAGCCTTGGAACCACTGTGGGTGCTGGCAGTGAGGGTGGCTCCTTCAGAACCCTATAAATGTCTTCAGGTGCCTTTAGAGCTGATTGGAGCACTTTTACCTGAAAACTGATTGCCAGATTTAAAAATCAATACCAAGCTCTCAGCCTTGAATTCATATAAACGTACTTTGGTGGTCAAGGGAATAACATTTTTTGGTGTTTTTTAATGGTGCAATATGGTTTATATGGCTCCTGAGAGCTGCAGAAGCTCTTATTATCAATAATCTTGGATGTGTTCCTGTGCCAAAACGATTATGCATTGAACAGTACCCACATTGTTGATTGCATCGCAATGGTAGCTGAAAGACAGCAAGAAAACAGTAACTAGCGATTAGGTGGTGGCTTGAGGGTGTGTTTTGATTGAAGTTACAAATATGATTAAACTTGCCATAGGATTTCCAAACCCTAAACGTAGATGGAGCTTTGTAAAAGGTCAGGCGTCCATTACCTGCCACGTAACTGACAAATACACCCTGGTGTGACATTTTCCTGCAATGTGGTCACATTCCTTCACTATTGTCATGCTTTGGGTTTTTTATGTCCATTTCTCCTTTTATTATTTTTTATTTTGTTTTATACAATACATATTATAACAAGCCACACAACGTGGGCTGCAACCGGCCACAAACTTGCCCGTATACTACAGAAAAACAATACAACATAAACGTTATCACAGAAACTTGTGATACATCCCCCCCAACTTTGCCCAGACAGGTACACAAATGTTCCTACCTCCAGCCGGAGGCAATCTACTATGACACAAGGATACAGTTCCACATCTCCCCCATGTTCTATCAGATATCCTCCATGGGATGGTTACGCTCTACACCTCCCCCTGCTCCCCCCCGCTCCATAGTGACATGGCTAATTAAGGAGAGTTGCCCATCCCCAACTGTGCAGTGTGCAAATTCTATAATCACTCACTAATCTTCTAGCCCTTCAAAACAATCGTCCTTCCGTGTTACCATATCTACAAAGGATCTTGGGTTATGTCCCAGTGTGGTTAATCTGATACCGTGTCCATGGAAGCCATCCACCCCCCCCCCCCCCCCCAAACCTTCTCAAATATGTAGCCTTGTAAAAGGGTCCTGCCTTGTTGACCAATGTTTTACAAGACTCCAAGACTCCAAGGTTGGTGACACAGAGCTCTTCCATGAAAGGATAATGCACTTTTTAGCGTAGAACGGTAACAGGGTAAGAAGGGTCTGCATGGCCCTGGTAGGTGGCCAAGGGCTCCACTAAGTGTAGAAGACATACTTCGATGGACATGGACAGAAATTGAGGTGACCGACCTTATACAGGAGGCGATGGCTTGCCAATAAGATTTAATTAGTGGGCATTCCCAGAAAATATGCATGAAGTTAGCAAAGGGGGCAGCGCATCTCCAGCACAGAGAGTGCTGATGCCCAAACATCTTTGCCAGTCTAGCCGGGGTGAGGTGAATCTGTGTAGGAATTTGTAATGAATCAATCTATCTCTGCTCGATACTAGATACTGGAACGCGGTCCCCCACATGTCGTCCCAATCGTCTCTGTCCAGCCCTGGAGCCATTGCCTCCCAGGCTCTCCTGCAAGGCCCCAACAGGAGGGTTGTTTCATGGAATAAGTCTTTATATACGCAGGAAACAGTTTTTTGCAGTGATTCACTGTGGGTTAGTAGCTCTAGGTCACTGGGCACAAGGACGAGGAGCAAAAAATTGTAAGCAAAAAGCATGCCGTAGTTGAATATACCTGAAAAAGTGTGAGTTTGGCAGATCATATTTTAGTTTTAATTCATCAAATGACAATAAAATACCGTTTGATACAATGTGGAGCAAGGTTTTGATACCATATTTGGTCCACACGTAACCAAAAAAGTGGTTTAAATTGGGGTTCCTCCACAGCGGGGTATTAGGGGAAAGTCTGGTTGATCTAGGCCAGGGGTCTCCAAACTATGGCCCTCCAGTTGTTCAGGAACTTCAATTCCCATCATGCCTAGTCATGTCTGTGAATGTCATATTTTTACAATGCTTCATGGAACGTGTAGTTCCGCAACAGCTGGAGGGCCGTAGTTTGGAGATCCCTGATCTAGGCGATCGCCCTCCCTGGGCCATGACCCATGACTTCATCAATGAGCGCCATGGATGTCAGTGGGTATGGAGCTTTTAAACCCCTGTATACCAAATAAGACAGCGCCTCGTAGGAGCCCACACAGGCCACTTCCAGGGATACAGAGGCATCATCCAAAGGAGAAGTCAGCCAGCGGTGTGCCACCGTCAACTGTCCAGCCAGAAAGTATTTTTGAAAATTAGGAACCGCGAGGCCCCCCTCTCCCCATGACTGTTGTAGTATTGCTAATTTAAGACAGGGGATACCTCCCTGCCACAAAAAGGAGTAAATTGTGGCATTGATTTATTTAAAGATGGACTTGGGGATCCAAACCAGGGAATTCCGAAGGTTGTACAATAAAAAGGGTAGAATTTTTATTTTTATCAAGTTTATCTTCCCGATGAGAGGCAGAGGAAGGTTTTTCCACGGCTGAAACTTCTTTATATAGCTATTATAACAAGCAGCTGGGAAATATTAAGATTGACGAAGTCAGACACTGAGTTAGTGATCTGGAGCCCTAAGTATCTGATTCGGGAGACCCATTGTAGGGAGATGTTGGGGTCAGCTTGTTCGGGGATAGGATGGGAGTGCAAGAATTTTTGTTTTTTTCACCAAGATCATTTATCTTATATTGCTGATCTCTCAACGTTTTTTAAGTTTAGGTTGAACAAGGTTTTCATCTCTCTAAATCCTCCATTCATTCACTTGAAAAACTTCCAACATATTTTATCAAGGCTTGGTCTAAAGGAAATAGGAAACCAGGACATCCACACAGGTCTGCACAGGTCCATACCTTTATAAGCTCATTTTTATCTGATATGGTTCCATGCTTTAAGCCCACTTCTACAATCTAAGAGTAATAACAACTTGAAAATTGAACTAATCTACCCAGAACTAAATCAAAATGTTGTAGGCAGGTGTAGCTCTCCCCCCTGAAGTCTCCATAGGCATCATAAGAAGAGCAGCTGTCCAACTGGAAGATGCAATCCCCAGTAACATTCTGCGGCCATATTGGATTGGGCAGTGTTTATAGATAAGTGACCCTGCTGGAATTTGGAGCATCTTTGCAAGTGGATAGAGTAGGGGCAGCAACCTGGTTTTTAGGGACCGAGATTTAGCATCAGGGAAGGAGTCCAGCACAAGGAGGGCAACCATAGGGATACCGCTGGATACCCCTTTAAGCACCGGTTGCTGGAGCTGCTGCCACCACCTTCTCAATAGCCTCTTTGAACCACCAGCAGAGTCTGCCACCCTGACAGTCAGCCACCCCTCCTGCAGATGCTGTCCCGGTAGAGTATGCCTGGCCTATAACGTGCCTTACTGTGCCTGAGGAAATTCTTCTGCGTTTCTGTGTTGATGCTGTGTGGTCTGCTGGTATAACCGATGAGACTGCTGTTGCCTATGCTACCTTCTGTATTTAGTGAATGTACCTGCACACTGTTGGGGATTGTTCTGTGGCGAACTGAAGCATAAATCCTACCTGGATACTAAAACTATTACTGCATCCGTTACTACAAGCATTACAACACCTGATACTGCAAGTATTACTGCACCTGTCACTGCAAGTATTACTGCACCTGTCACTGCAAGTATTACTGCACCTGTCACTGCAAGTATTACTGCACCTGTCACTGCAAGTATTACTGCACCTGTCACTGCAGGTATTACTGCACCTGTCACTGCAAATATTACTGCACCTGTTTCTGCAAGTATTAGTACTAGTGAAACCCACTGTGTTGCTGCAAGTACTATTGTAACCCTTCTTCCATACCACTTTTCCAAATACAAGAACCTGATAACTCTTCTTGGTCTCTTTGTGTGCCGTCTCTCTTGCATCGGGCGCCTGAGCTCTTGGCTCCGCCCACATAGAGATACACTTTAATTGTGAGACAAAAAAGGCAAGAAAAAAGCCAATGCATCTATGTTTGTATTAAGATTTTTGACATCATTACAATCCTTTAGATTGTAAACTCCATAAACCGGGCCTCCTATTCCTTCTGTATTGAACTGTATTGTAATTGTACTGTCCCCCTTTTTATTGTAAAGCACTGCGTAAACTGTTGGCGCTATATAAATCCTATATAGTAATAATAATGATCATTAAATAGTTTTTTTATTTTATTATATTGTACTTTATATTGTTTCTCAGCCCTGACGAAGGGGGACCTTTGATAAGCTCCTGAAACACGTTGGCTCTTTTTTGTGGCCACTTGTAACTCGAACTAAAGATCTACCGGACTTACACAATTTCTATGGCGCTCCCTTTCTCTCTATACTTCTTGGATCACAAGACTGGCCAACCAGAAATAAAAACTGTTAGACGATTTTACTGCAATACAGGTAAGTGGGTGGGGTGCTGTTTGAGGTTGGGGGGAACGACATGTGACCATGTTTTAATTATGGGTGTAGAATGTGTATCCTGGGTCTGCAGCTCTCAGACCAGACCATCCCTTACAATGTCGCACACAGCCAATAGCTGCATCCATTCTCATTTTCCTTGCCAGCCGGTGAGGGGGAGCGGGGACACAGGACACTTATGCCTCGTTTCCACTGAGCGGATCGGTTCGGTTCGGTACGGTACGCTATTTTCAGTGTTTCCATTATGAAAGCGGCCCATAAAACCGAACCATACCGCACCATTTGGGGTCCTGCTTCAGATGTGGGGCCATAGAAAATGGGACGGTTCGGTTAGGGTGGAGCTACGATACATTCCACTGATTGGTGGACAGAAAAACATCTGCCAATCAGTGTGAGGCCACGCTAGGCATTTTTTCTAAACCCCCTATGGACCCTGGTGGTCCGACTTGCTGTGGAAACACTCACCTGAATAGGCCGGACCATTCTAACCCTTCCAAACTGTACCGACCCGAACCGATCCGCTCAGTGGAAACGAGGCATAACAGTATAAGGCTGTTCTGCAGGGCTGTGTGCAGCCAGAGGAAAGCCATGCCCACCACCAGGAAAACAAAGAAAGCAGTAATACTGTTGCTGTGCTGTCTGGGAAAGGACAGAGCCTGCTAGAGTGAGCAAGGAGGTGTGGGAGATGTAGTCTCCAGAAAGAATGGTGCAGAGTGTTTTGGGATCCAGAGATCTGCAGAGCTGGAAAAAAACAGAGCGTTCCTGGGCTTGGGACAGTCGTTGGGAGGGACAATATGCTGCAGTGTCAGAGAGGCTGAGTTGCAGACATCCCCTGGTCTGTGGGAATGTCAATGTCAGGCCTGGTGTCACCACCTGGTCATGGGGAGGATGTCACTGCAACAAAATATAACACTGAGCCCCAAGCGGAGAGTGAGAGGAGACAAGTCATCATCTTAGGTGTCAGTGAGAGACTGCTGGCCATACCCCACTCCTTCCTATTTAAAGGCATAGTATTGCTGAATTTGAACACTGATTAGGAACCTATACCCTGGTCTAGAGCGACTTATGTTTGGGCACTCCAATGCTGGATTTGTGTCCCAATGTACTGGCCAGTGGGGGAGGGTTTGCAAAGACTGTTGGGCCCCATTTAGTAGGTGACATATGGCCACTGTGTGGATGGAGTAGAGACTCACTGGAATGGTGTTCCACTTCTGTCTCCACAGGCATCACAGAGAGCAGGGCTGGTGCAAGAATTTTTGACACCCTAGGCGAAATCTCATTTTGCCATTCCCCCTGGCTCCACCCCATGACTCCACCCCGTTTGCCCTGCCCATTTATACCCCACCTTTTTAATAAAAAACACCCATCAAATGCAGCCCACCAGCACCCATCGAATGCAGCCTCACCAGCGCCCATCAATAAATATTTGCTTGCTTCCATTCATTCGGGAGTCGGGACACAGACACAGTTCCCGCTGCGCCTCTGACACTGTGTGCGAACGGAGCGGCGGCTGCCTGCTGATGCTGAGACTTTGCTTGCTGCAGAGAGAAGAGAGTAGCACCACCAGTGGCTGGGCGCCCTAGGCAGTATTGCGCCCCAGTTGGCTGCCTAGTTTGCCTAGTGGTAGCACCGGCCCTAACAGAGAGCAGCTTTCTGATTGGATGCTGAAATCTCCAGTAGGGCTGAAACAACTAATCGATTAATCGGCAACTATTATGAAATTAATCGATTATGAAAATAGTAATCGATTAATCGGCCAGTAACATAATGGGGTAAAAAAATAACTAAAATGAGCCCTTTATGAGGGCGTGGCCTGGCCGAGCTAGGAGATGGCCGACTGAAAGACTCACTCCCGCCGCTGCCTCTCTACAACGCACATTTACCGGAGTTTAACCCCGGAAGACGGATCCATACAGTATGGGAACAGCTTCCCGCCACTCCTCAGCTTCAAGATCCCGTTCTCCCCGTGAAAATCCGGGCTCGGGAGACCAAAATATCCCAGAAATGTTCCGGGCCCCGAGGCACAATATGGCGTCGTCCCGCCATACCACCTCACGGACCTCAACAGCTTCAACAGCTCCGACAACGGAACCGACACTATCACTCCAACCCATCTCATCGGATGGATCTCGGGACCGTGATTTCAACCCGCAGCCGCAACTCAGCATGCAGGACCTCAGGACGATCGCGGCTGACATTAAAGACACCCTATCGGCTGCTATTGCGGATCTCCGAGTGGATATACGCGCGCTTTCTGACAGGGTCGTGGAAGTTGAGAGGACGACCTCACAGCATGACATAGTACTTCACAAAGTCACAAGGAAGATCGACAACCATACTCTTCAGCTAAGGGAAGCCCAGCGACACATCGAAGACCTCGAGAACCGGGGACGCCGCCATAACTTGCGGGTCCGCGGTTTGCCTGAGACCGTAGAGCCTGAGGGAATTGCGTCTGAAGTCATGGCACTCTTTAACACAATCCTGCAAAGACCGCCAGAGACTCCCATTATTTTCGAGCGAATTCACAGAGCGCTACGCCCTAAAGGGAGAGAATCTGATCCCCCGAGGGATGTTATATGCTGCATAGTGGACTACAGCATTAAGGAAGATATCCTGAAACGTGCCAGGGCTCTCCCTCGCATACAACATCGCGGGGCACCGATCCAAATTTTTCAGGACCTATCTCCAATAACCCTTCAACACCGCAGAGACCTCAAACCGCTGCTAGAGGTCCTTCGTTCAAACGGCATTCAATATCGTTGGAGGTTTCCCTTCTGTCTGTCAGCCACATACCAAGGCCGGACGGCCTCCCTGAAATCTCCTGAGGACCTACGTAACTTCTGCCGTACGCTCGACATCCCTCTTGTGGAGGTTCCAAATTGGTATGCAGCGTTCCGCGTGTATCCGGCGAAGCGACCCCCGCCACCGGACGACTCTATGGACACACACGACTCCCAGCACTCCAGGAGGAGATCCCCATCAGGTACCAGACGCCGCACCCCAAGACCTGACGATGGCGATCTGACACCAACAAACTCCCCGGGATCCAGGAGGACCCGACGGGACTACTGAGGCCTTCCCTATCGCACTATCTTCAGGACGGAAGGTACAGTATCATTCATGTTACTGACCTCATTGTAAGACTGTACCCTCGATCAGATACCGCCACCCGACTAGTGCTTAACAGGAATGCTGATCTCCGCTATACATCGCACAGGTCCCCCGTGATACTACCAGTTCCTTACCGCCGACAGACGCTCTCCATGTCATGCATGATAAGCCCTCAGATTTCACTGAATCGGTTTACCTTCGCCCCATCTACTTCCACAGACGCTCAGGAACTGAAGAGGTCACCGCAGAAAATATTGAAATATTTCCCCATTGTTACCGATCACACGGCCGTGTACTCGATAATCACATTGTCACCATATTGACGGTATATACCACGATCACAACTCACCACCGAGTCGTGATAAAATATGCTTTGATGCATGACGTTGGTCATTAGACATACCTGAAGCTATCGTTTGACTGTTGCCGCTGCCACGAAGACAACCCACATCTTATGCTTTGGGGACAGATCTTGTGCTCGCCCTGTTTTTACATATGGACACCGCGTTTAGATGCTCCTTAACGAACGAGAACTGATCACCTCATATGTTAATATACGCGCGGCTATTTAGGCCGGAAAACCTCCATTAACAGTCAATGGTGCATGGATATGGTCATTTGTCTATCAATAACATTGTTCCGGCATAGTTTTATCTTTTTTCTTTCCTTTCTGTTTTTATTAGGTTTTATTTTACAGAGCACTTGGGTCTCATGACTGCCAGGCAAAACATGCTAATGTATACATCTCATGCTGATCCTGCATTTGTTAAGGTGCTCGTACCAAGTGAAGAAGGTTGGGTAACGTAGACAAACTTCTGAAGTTGTGTATATTTGTGTATTTGCTGGTGTCCTATATACTCCCTGTTACACTGCAATATAGTGAAACTTCAGCAAGGCAAGCTAATAATGGCGGCGGCCATGTTAGGTCGTGTATGCGGAGGAAGATGGATCCCCTATTTACATACCTTGCTCCACCTCCATACACACATACACCGGATAGAATACCGTTTGGCTAAGACGCACAATAACAACTACCCATTAAGTTTGACCATGCTTAAGAAAACACATTACGTTCCCTTATAAGAGATTATACTGTGCTTTATATACTTTCCAAACGAATAACACATAACTATGCCTGACCTCGCATGCCAACCCTCTATACTCAGTAGATATTTACTGGACACTGTCCACAGTTATTGCCTTGGGACATACTTCCCGTACCAATATTAATCCTTTATATGGCCCTTTAGACACGGTTTCCAATCTTTTTCACTTCAGAATGAAGTTTGGTTTGTGTCTCAAACTGTTCTAATGTTTGTTGATGTATTTTATTTCCATTCTGGGTTACTTATTGCTCCACACAAACACACAGTCACTCGTACCGCAGATTATAATAATCACACCTTACTGGACAAATGTTAGCACCCGGCCAACATCCCTATAACATATATTCCAGCTGCTATGCTGTCATGTAACCATGCCCACGTTGGCAGTCTCCAATTTGACCGTATATAACACTAAAATGACCATTACCCCTATTTAAATGTTATTTCAATATTAGAGGTAACTATAACGATACATGACTGGACAACATATTAGCCAAAGATGTTCAGGGCTATTCCCTAAATAATAGACTAGATGGATTGCAGCTACGCTTTAATTTCAAATTATCTGAACAGGTTTTATCCTAACACTACGTTTCATTCATTCTTCTGCATACTCTCACGTTCACAAGGCTTAACAATCCCTGATTGCATCCTAGATGTCATACTCATGCGGAACTAGTTTGACAACATGTACTTACTCCCTCCTATAAACACCTTAAGCACTACTCAGCTAAAGTTTACTCCATACCCAGATGTCATTACCTCCACTTGCCTTATTTAAAGCTATTTGAGAGGTAGCGGCGGCACCTCTATGGTTTCCTTTGTACTTTTTTTCTTTTTGTCATACATTTCCTGGCTGGTCCTAACCAACCCCCGGACAGCGCAGTGGAAAAACCTTTTTACATATTCATATTGATCCCAATACCCACTGATCAATCGCTGTATCTATATAGCCTACTGTATAGTAGACTAGGTTATTCTTATTCTACCCCAATTGTGCTTTTTACCCCCCACGACACGTAACTGACATAGAGGTCTCAATAATATCCTATTACTCCTTTAGCCACATCTCCCTTAGCACCTCTTACATTTTTGCACAATCCTCGCAGTATTGCCATAGTGTTACGAATCCACGATCACCTGATATTATGTTCCTATAGGCTGAGCCTTACTGATACTTCCCTATCCGTTTTTCTATCCACCCTGCTCCCCACCACTGACATACCGTCATTATACCCTACCTTTCCTCCCGCTCAATACAACAAACGAGACTCGTCTAACCTTGCCTTCTCTGCTACAACGTGACTGTAGTAGCATGACGGATCCACCCTCTTCCCCGAATCACGGTACCATACCCCCGGACACTAATTTCCCACAGGTTAATCTTCGCTCACTTAATGTCTGTGGTCTCAACATACCTGAGAAACGGTCACAACTACTATATGCACTACGGAAGGAGAGAACACACATTGCTTTTCTGCAAGAAACTCATTTTCGCACTAATGACATACCCAAACTTACCAGCATCCATTTTCCCACTGTCTTTCATGCAACCTCTGACACCACCAAAACAAAAGGGGTTTCAATTTTACTCTCAAAAAACTGCCCACTGGTTGTTACTGATGTCAAAAAAGATACGGAAGGCAGATTTATTTTTATTAAGGGTTCACTACACAACAGGCCCGTCACACTAGCCAATCTATATGCGCCTAACAAACAACAAGTCCCCTTCTTTCGTGCAACTCTTCAATTGCTTAATGAATTTTCTTCAGGTATTTTAATTGTAGGTGGAGACTTCAATGTACCCCTAAACCCCTCCCAAGATTCGTCTAATGGTTCATCTTCATTGCCGTACAGAGCACTGAAAGCCATTAAACTGAGATTACAAGAATTGACTCTTCACGACACATGGCGCACTTTACACCCTAACGAAAGAGACTTCACATTTTTCTCCGCACCACATAACAAATATTCCAGAATTGATCATTTTTTTATTTCACAAGCAGACTTATCTCTTCTCACCAAAGCTACAATCGACCCTATGTTCCTTTCCGACCACAACCCCATCTCCATATCACTCTCTATTCCTCAGGCACGTACTCCGCGCCCGATATGGCGCCTGGACAACTCCCTATTAACAGACATAGCACACGTTCAGAAAATCAATACGAGACTATCACAATACTTTCAGGAAAACGTCACCCCTGATGTGACTCCTCCAGTAACATGGGCAGCGCACAAATGTGTGGTTAGAGGGGAACTTATATCTCTCACAGCACATAGAAATACACTGCGTCGCAAATACATAGCCGATCTTTCAGCTAGAATTCACGCACTTGAACGTCTCCATAAAGCATCGCTCGCTGAACGAACTTTTACGCAACTTCTCCAGGCTAGAGAGGAACTGAAGGATGAATTGGCTAGCAGAATTAAGCGGAAATATATGTTGACTAAAAAATTATTTTATGAATTTGGAAACAAATCAGGCAGAATACTTGCTAGAGCACTTCAACGTAAGAAAGCGTCAACGACCATTCATAAAATCACAGATCCGACAGGCAAATCTCATGTATCCCCAGCTGACATCTCTAGCCAATTCGTCACTTACTTTACCAGTCTATATAATTTACCTCAACCACCTCAACCAGCCGGCAATCCCTGTAGACAGGATATGATTACAGAATTCTTAACGCAATACGGCATACCTCCGATTTCGCCGGAAGACGCATCATCCTTAGACGGCCCTATAACATGTGAGGAAATTAGATCCTCCTTGAAACAACTTAAAGTAGGCAAAACCCCCGGCCCAGACGGACTGACTGTAGGATACTACAAAACATTTCTGGATACCCTTATCCCACATCTAACCAACACTTTCAACGCTTTTGCAACCCCAAACCAAATACCTGTAGACCTTCTAGAGGCACACATCACCTTAATACCTAAACCCGGAAAAGACGACACCCTGGTCACCAATTACAGACCGATATCACTTTTGAACGTAGATTTGAAACTTTATGCCAAAATTCTCGCCAATCGGATCCTCCCTCTTCTTCCAAACTTGATCTCCCTAGATCAGGTTGGTTTTATCCCTGGAAGAGAAGCCAGGGATAATACTATCAAAGCTTTACACATACACCATTGGCTCTCTCACAGATCTACACAGAAGGGTTTCTTTCTATCGCTCGACGCGGAGAAGGCGTTCGACAGGGTGGCATGGGATTACTTAACGGAAACTTTGCGAGCAATGGGACTACCATCCCGGTTCTTACAAATGATCTTAACGCTCTATTCACATCCCACTGCGAAGGTTCGGATCAACGGCTGCCTGTCGGACGCCTTCTCCATCTCGAATGGCACACGTCAGGGTTGCCCTCTCTCCCCACTTATCTTCGTTCTCTCCCTAGAACCATTTTTACGTCAAATAAGGGCTAATCCGGATATTAAAGGAATACAAATACTGGAGAAACAATATAAAATAGCCGCTTATGCGGATGACATTCTTCTTTTTCTCTCAGATCCGGTCATGACACTACCCAACTTAATGAAAGACTTCTCCCTTTTTAAAAATTTAGCAAACCTACAAATCAATTTTTCAAAGTCCAAGGCATTGAATATCTCCCTTCCCTCAAAATTGACGACTCAGTGCAAATTAAACTTCCCCTTCTGTTGGGATCCCAAGGCTATCACTTATCTAGGGATTCAGCTTCCATCACACATGGAAGATCTCTACGATCTCAATTTTCTTCCTATATTACGGACCATTCAGAATGATCTCCTCAAATGGAACACAGGTCAATTCTCATGGTTTGGTCGAGTAGCAATACTTAAAATGAACATCCTTCCCCGCATTCTTTACCTCATGCAGACCATTCCAATTAAACTCCCCAAATCATTCTTCACATCATATAAAAGAATGAGTCGCAACTTTATCTGGGCAACTAAATCACCCAGGATTAGTCTAGATACATTGACGCTTCCTAAGGCTAAAGGAGGGCTAAGCCTCCCCGACATACAAAAGTATTATTCAGCATGTCACCTCACTAGAGTTATTGATTGGCATATCCATAAACTCTCCAAAGACTGGATTGCTTTGGAAGATGCTGTTGATCCTACTCCACTAACCACCCTGCCATGGATATCAACATCTCACATGCCGAAGAATTTTGCAACTCACCCTATCACAGGAGCGACCATGCTAGTATTTAAACAGGTTGCCAAATCACTGAAATGGGCTCCCTACCCCGGCCCAATGTCCCCCCTTGATGGAAATCCTGACTTTCCTCCAGGGACCACCAACTATGAAAGTCCAACGAACACATTAACACACACGCTTAAAGCCTCTCAATTCTTTCACGACGCATCCATCCTATCCTTCTCCGAAGTGCTTTCAAAATTCCCTGAACGACGTATCCCTTTTTTTAAATATTTACAAATTAGACACTTCCTTTCTAGTACACGCCCCATCTCCCAATGGTTTCGGACTCTTACCCCTTTTGAAGCTATGTGTTCCAATGAAACCCCTCTACAACACCTTATTTCCACTACTTACACACTACTTTTTGAGGACATAGACTTGAAACAAAGTAACATAGTCAGGAATTGGGAAAGGGAACTCGATCTGGACTTATCGAGCTGCGACTGGGAAAAGATATACAATTATATCCACAAAAGCACTATTAATGTCACTGCACAAGAGAACTCATATAAAATCTACGCTAGATGGTATCGAACCCCAGACCTGATACACAAGTATCAACCTGAAGTTTCACCACAATGCTGGCGCTGTGGCCTGGAAAACGGCTCCCCCCTGCACATATGGTGGGATTGTGGGCTGATACAGCCATTTTGGAAGAAAATCCAAACAGTCATTTCCCTCATCACATCTTATACAATTGCCTTAACTCCTGCTCAAATCCTCCTTCACCACACGTCTCTCCCACACTCAGTATACAAAAAATCTGTCATTCCTCATTTACTTAATGCTGCAAAACAATGTGTGCCATTTCTCTGGCGAACTGCAACGGTGCCGTCAATGCGCGATTGGTTCCAGCGCATCGATAAGATCTCCGATATGGAGAACATTATCCACCAGGCCAAAGACACCCCAAACTCATATACAGCTATATGGGCTGGCTGGTTACATTTTAAGGAATCTCAATCATATAAAGACCTGCTTGATTCCCCCTGACCACATTCCTTCTTTATCATTATTTCCGAATATACTATCAATGTAAAGACACCCGGACCCCGTCATGCTGCTACTACACGCCACTACCGCTTTTGATCTCCGGATTCTACCACATTGCTATCGCGGATACTTCTCACCCCTTCCTATGACACCTAACCTCCCCTACGGACCCCCGATCACATCCCTACAAAACACGTTATCCCATTAACTGTTAGTCTGCAAGTGTCTTGCAAGTTTTTGATACTCACCTGACGATCACACGATGATTGGTTCTTACATCCTTTTTGCTCTGTACTTTACAAAGCGGTGGCTTTCCTGCTCCCCTTACACAGCTAGCTCCCTTTGGGGTGTAGGGTTGGAGCAGGTATAGCCATGACTTATCTTAAACTAGGCTTCTCATGATTCATAGTCATATAAGTTTGCTATCGTTACAGCTGACATCGATTAATACTTGTCTTGTTTTCCTGTTTTTTTTGGTTTCTACGCCCCAGTAGCCCAGGGTTTTTTCCCTTCCTTTTCAAGTATAATTTTCACAGATTTATATTTTTGGTCTTATTTCTTGGACTGACCGGTTTTGTATTTTCTGTGGCTCTAGAAGTAAAAGTTGATGCTTATGATACATTGCTGTTACTGAAATGTTATTATATCCTTGTATTTGACTTTAAATTTTCAATAAAAACTATTTGAAACAAAAAAAAAAAAAATGAGCCCTTTATAGTACAAAAAGAGCAAATAATCGCTACTGTACTGTAAATATTACTTTTACAGTTCTACGGTAAAAAAATAAATTAAACCCTTACAGTAGTGATTATCTGCTTTTTTGTACTATAAAGGGCTAATTTTAGTTATTTTTTAACCCCATTATGTTACTAAGCGTCTTAGACCTGGTTCACATCGATGTGTTTTTTAGTGCTTTTTGCAGAAACGTACTACAGTTCATTACATGGTTTCCTATGGGACACATCTATGCTTTTTTCAGCTGCTGCGTATTTGGAAAGGGTCAGGGACTTAACGCAAAACTTTTTTTTGGTTCAATATACTTCAATGGAGAAGCTGCAGAAAAGCCTTGTTTTGCAGCAATTTGTGTTTTTTATTCTGCCCAACAACAAATTGGCCAAAAAACAGTATATCTCTTCTAATAGTGTGTACAGTATATCTCCTCTAATAGTATATACAGTATATCTCCTATAATAGTGTATACAGTATATCTCTTCTGTCTGTTATTCTCAGAGTGGATTTGATATTTTGCTCCCTAACCATATAGTTGGTTGTTTATATTTACCACTGCATAGAGATATTTAAGAATAAATTGCCTTTTTTTTTACATATTAACTAAATTATACACCACACATTTTTTTTAAGGTTATTAGCCGATTAATTGATTAATCGAAACAATAATCGGCCAACTAATCGATTATGAAAATAATCGTTAGTTGCAGCCCTAATCTCCAGTGACCTTCTGCAGCCATCTTGGATGGGACAGCCTCTTTAAATAGGGGCCCTGCTGGGATGTGGCACACTTTTGCAAGTGGGTAGCGTAGGGACAGCAACCCAGTTTTTAGGGATTGAGATTTAGCTTCTGGAAAGGTTCCAGCGCAAGGAGAGCAAGCGTAGGGATACCGCTGGCTATACCCAACTGCAACCTATTTAAAAAAATAATATTGCTTACTTGGGACCCCACTTAAGCACCTATAGCCTAGTTTGGAGTGATTTACGTTTGAGCACTCCATTGTTGGACTTGAGCCCCAATGTACTGGCCGGGGGGGAGGGTTTGCAGAGACTATTGGGTCATTATCCTCACAGCATCTCCCATATTATAGGGACTAAGGGTCAGCCATTGGTACAATAGTCAGTTACCAGGTTTATGTGTTATTTGCAACTGTTTTCGGATTCTTGTTAAAGAGTCTTTTATTAGTTGAACTAGATGGACTTGTGTTTTTTTTTTCAACCAGACTTAGTATGTAACAATGGGTAATTACTGCTTTACCATCTTTTGGCTGTTGATTTAAAGAGGAAGTAAACCCTGATGGGTTTACTTCCCCTTTGTTTCCCTGCAAAGGTAAAGCATAATGGGCTACTATGCATCGCATAGTAGTCCATTATGTGTCACTTATCTGACACAGGAGCCAGCGAAGTCACCGCTGTCCCCTTGTGTATGAAGCCTCCATCTTCTTGGTGGGTCTCGCTGCTCCGGCGCTGTCATTCGACGGAGCCGCGATGATGGCACTCCCGCGCATGCGCACGGGAGCCGCCACTCCTGGCATATGCGCCGCACATCGGTGCCTGTCTTTTGGCAAATATCTCCTAAACCGTGTAGGTTTAGGAGATATTTCTTGGACCTACAGGTAAGCCTTAATCTAGGCTTACCTGTAGGTCAAAGTGGTTTGTAAGGGTTTACAACCACTTTAATGTATGCTGTTCCAATAAATATCCTGCCTTCATCTTTGGTGTGTCAGAGGATGTGGCATTACAGAAAAGGCCATTGACATTCTAAATCAGGGGACCCAAACATCAGCGGTTCCATTGAGGGTAAGCGCTACACATGAAACATAGTCTGAAATATGGGGTATGTATTTTAGACATAACGCAGGGTGGTTGGACTTGAATCTGCCCAAAAAGAAGGTAGGCATATGCAGACAACTCTTGGGCAGGTTACTCTCAAGCAAGCAATAACATTCGGATAAGGTTTTCCAACCTGGGAAAAAAAGGTTCCTCCTTAGATTCTTGGCCAGCAATTTTTGCTGGTCCTCCGCAGCCATGTGATCGTAACTGTGTCCACCTTTGGTAGCCACTCCTGTCACCTAGAACCAGTTGCAGGCATCCAGCCCAGTACAGCTGCCTGCTTTGCTAATTACTACTCGTTATACAACTGGTCATATTTTCAATGTCACTTGTCGTGCGACAATGGGATGTGACAGCATCAGATACATCAACGAGCCATCAGCACCGCACGTCACAATATATACTTAGCTCAGGTGTGAGAGCTTATTGTTCTCAAAGACACTGCAAGCTAAATTAAGGCACAGCAAGCTTCCAAAAATAATATATTAGAGGGAATCGATCGTGAAGCAGCAGGGGCGGACTGACCATTCGACCACTCGGGCACTTCCAGAGGGCCCCGGGCCACTAGGGGGCCCCATCAGGGTTGCCAGCCTCAGTAAAACCAGGGACAGTGTAAAAATCTGTGTTTTTTTTACATCTGTTTCTGAAATGTCCCTTACCGACATCCTTTTGGTCTAAAAATCCAGAGATTATAGCTGCCCCACCTCTCCAGTACCTTCTCAGCCAATAGAAACATGTGTATACTGTATGTGTATACTGTGTGATTGTATACTGTGTGTGTGTATACTGTGTGGCCCCATAATCTCTGATTGTCTGGGGGCCCCATAATCTCCTATTGCCCAGGGGCCCCATGAGTTGTCAGTCCGCCCCTGTGAAGCCGGACACCTGTCTGAGCAGGCTCTGATGGAAGCTGCCCTCCCTGAATGATGTGCAGTGTAGTAGTTGTGGGGAAGTTTAGGGGAATCTGTCCGCAATAACTTTTTTTTTAAAAATGGATGAGGAGTGACATATACCTGATGACCCAACCATAGCGGGGCTTTCCTCCATCATAGTGTCCTTTCAGGCCAGTTCAGGGTGTGCACCCTGAGAACCTACGTAAAGGGCTGTATTATAGTTTGGGGATTTTTTTTTTTTAGATGTCTGTTTAAATTGTAAGATTAATGTCATCTTCTCATGGGATTGTCATTGAAATGTATTTATTTAACACAAAGAATATGTGACTTTTTCTTGGCATATTACACATATTTATGTTAGGGAATGTAAACCATGACAATGAACTTCTTTTATTGGCTCCCTGTTGGGTTAGTAATGAAGCTGTCTGGTTCTATCTGCCTGTTCTTTTTAAGGAGTCTAATCAGTTCACCCAGTTCCTACCTTGGACTACAATGAAAATGACCCTTTATGTTATGGAGATGAGAACAGGGGCAGGGATTATGTAGTTCAGCAAGAGACAGCGTGGCAGGGCTGACACCATTTCTTGTGATTTCAGAAATGCTGTGAATATATATATATATATATATATATATATATATATATATACATATGTATAGCACCCTCTACCTAGTTCAGATGCTAAAGTGATATTTTTCTAGAATAGGTAAAGTTAGGCAGGCCTAGGTAAAAGCTAGTCCTGTTTGTTCCGATCTGTGGGCTAGGAGTGGCTTACAGTAGGCTGGTGACTCACAGCTAGTTTTACCTTTCAGTTACCTCCCTTCTGATTCTATAGGCTTCTAGAAGGGAGGTGGGGAAGAGAGGTGGAGCTGTCTGGGCTGTTATAAGGAGCCCTGACCAATCCCCAACCTGGATTGGCAGGGGGCAGGCCTCCTTAAATACCCAGGCTCTGCCCAGCTGGGGAGAATTTGTTCAGGTGAAGGAACTGGAGATGGAGTTTTAGTCTGTCAGGGCCCTTGAGGAAGCCCCCTACTCTGGGGGGGGGGGTAACCTTGGGCCAGGGGCTCAGAGCTCAACAGGAACCCCACACAACCCAAGGGGTGTCCTGAACAGGAGCAGGAGAGGACAGCGGGGAATACTGCTGGGCAAATCTACAGGAGGGGTCCATCAGGTGTCGGGGAGTGACAGGCACAGTCGGGAGAGCTGGGAGAGGAACGCCGGAGTGAACTTGGAGTGTGCAGTCTGAGATGGATGTAGAGCCAGCGGGAGAGACTGTGCTGTTACTAGCAGTGAAGTTGGGCCGCTGCAGCTGGGAGAGCTGGCAGGGTCTGCGAAGGGCTGACTGGGATCGGTAGTCTACCAAAGAGGGCAGCTATCACCAGAACTTTATTTTGCTACACTATAGGGGCCCGCAGTCCCTGCCTGTAATAAGGAACTTTGCTAAGGCCTGGCTGAAACCAGAGTTAGACCTAACCATGTGCTAGCTGCGCCTGATGAATTGTGCTGTAGGGAGAAGGAGAGACGTGTAGTGCAGAAGGAGACTACCTAACTTGTCCCAAACCATGCAAGAATAATTTTGTGGGCATCCCATGAATTCATTAACCCCATCCAAGTTCTAATCCCTCACTAAAACAACAAAAACAAAGTTGATAGACTTGTTCATTGTCTTGGAGTTTCTGGAAGCGAATGCCGGGATGGTCATGGTGACAGGTGTGCCACATCACTCAGCAGCCCCTACGGAGGTACTGCTACATATACTGTATATATAAAGTGTATATATATATATATATATATATATATATATATATATATATATATATATATATATATATTTAACGCTTACCCCGGAGGAGCCACGTGGTATGACGGGTTCCTCTTTCTTTGCCATGAGAACTGCTTCGTCCCCTCTGACTCACCTGGTTGGGTAATGCTGCAAGCACCTATGAGCTCAGATTTAGTAAACTACACACAACTGTATTAGCATATAGGAAATGGATGACATGGATGAATGGACAATGGACAATGGATGAGCAATTTCATGCTCATCCATGTCTTTATGGACCTTGCTTTGTTCACTGGAGCGCAGTCATGTTGGAACAGGAAGGGGCCATCCCCAAACTGTTCCCACAAAGTTGGAACCATGAAATTGTCTAAAATGTATTGGAATTCATGACACCTTAAAAGCTCCCCTCACTGGAACTAAGGGGCCAAGCTTAACCCCTGAAACACAACCCCACACCATAATCCCCCCTCCACCAAATGATTTGGACCAATGCACAAAGCAAGATTCATAAAGACAGCACAATTTCAGGCGTACCCACCATTTATTGGTTTCACAGGGCCTTTTTTTGCACTGAAGCCAAAAATAAATTCATTGCGTGGATTTCCTATTTGGTTGTACAGTGTCCATTCCTTGGATTAAAATAAATAAATGAATAAATAATACATTTAAAAGAGATTATCTGTCACTTCCTGTTGTGTCTGTGGGGCAGGAAGTGGAGGGAAATATCTCCAGTGACCTAAACAGCAATAAACAAACAAAAAAAAAATAAAAAATTAACACGAAAAATCACACAATCACACAAATGAACACATCCAAGGAAAGGACACTGTACAACCAAAAAGGAAATCCACACAATTCATTTATTTTTGACTTCAGTGCAAACAAAGGCATTAGACATAATAAATAAATAAACCCTATTTTAGTTTTTATTGGGTTCTAAGCAACCTTTTTTTCTGTTGAACTAAGGTAGACCAACCTTACATTCTCATGTTGCTGGATAAGATTTATAAACGTTGGCAGCTATGAGAAAGGAATCTCCAATTTTTTGCAATTCTTGAAGTAATGAGCATGACATGAGGGCTATTTTGCTAAGCAAACAAAACATGAAAGCTTCCTCTGCTTATAAAAAAAGTGATTTTTCGGTATCACCGAAGAAGCTTCGGAATTTATAATGAAAACCACACACTCCTCCTTGGGGTTACCGCATCGGAAGTGCTGGAAAGTTAACCTATTAGTCACGCACATTCATCAATGAGTTTGTAAATGTCTGGGACAGGACTGGTATCAGATTCTCTTTTTTCCATCTCTTCCTTCCAGAAAGTGTTTCTGCATCACACAGATGAGAGTTTGTCCAAAGCAAGTCAAGATGACGATGTTAAAAAGCAAACTGATCAAAAGCTGGGGTGGTGGAGCACTGGACTCGAAGCTTAGTAAAAGATCCAAAATGGATCAGATGGTGGCTAATATGTGGCATCTCTCTAATGCCCGATGGAATTCCTGCAGGGTTCCTTGGAAAGGTTATGTGATGTGATAAGATAGAGCAGTGTTTCTCAACCTTTTTTCAGTCAAGGCACCCTTTAAAAATAATGGACACCTCGACTACCCAGATGATATCACACATTACCCAAACAATTTGGGGGTTTAGCGCTCCCAGACTTCAGGAAATATTACCTGGCTATACACCTTGGTAGATTCATTGATTGGCGTCTGCACTTTATAGCTAATCTTTGGACGCAACTAGAACAGGTTCAAGCGGACATCCCCTTGAAAGGTGCCATGTTGTGCTTTAATAAACTACCTTCGATATTGAAAGCCCACCCCCTGCTAAGCAACACGTGTATGTTCCAGAATAATTTTTTTAGCTTCTCTCAACCCGAGACTCCCCGCTGTTTTGAATCCTAGGGAATCCTTCATTCGCCCCCAGCCCTTGGAGCACATGACTTTAAGACCCTTCTTTAAGCAGGACGTGGCCAAGCCTCTCACTTTCTAGAAGCGGACCGTTGGCCCTCCATAACATCATTGATGAGCGACTCTGGCCAGTTCAAGCTTCCCTTTGGGAATGCGCTACAAATACACCACTTCTTACACCCCATCCCAAATCCTCAGCAATTTAACCGTAGCTTAACGACTTTTGAGGACCACTGTTTAGATGAAGGGACCCTGACACAAGTACTGTCTAAAACTTACACTACAAACTGTCCTCTTGGAACAATCGCATTTACCATTTCTGCAAAAATGGGAGACAGAATTAAACCACTTATTTATGAAAACTCAACGCCAACTCATTCTAATGCCGAAATTCCGACCACAAAATCCGTCTTTTTTTTCAGACGGATTTTGTCCGACACTGGTGTTGCATACATACGGTTGGACAAAGTTGTCGGAAAATCCGATCATTCTGAATGTGGTGATGTTCGTTGCATACGACGTAACTACGTAGAGGCTATTAGTCAATAGGTTTGGTCTCCTAATTTGATCTGAGCATTTGTGGCACTTTGTCCGTCGGAATTCTCTACACACGATCGGAAAAAGTCCGATCGGATTTTGTTGTCGGAAAATTTGAGAGCAGGATCTCAATTTTTTTCCGTCAGAAGTTCCGACTGAAAAAGTCCGATAGAGCCCACACATGGGCGGATTTACCCGGAAACATAATCCGATCAGACTTTTTCCGTCTGAATTTCTGACCGTGTGTACGGGGCATTAGTCTGCCCACCTACACCATTGGAATCCTTCTCCACTGGGACACCCCCTTCAAACGTTGATTTAACCCCATTGACCATTAGACAATACAATAGAACGACCATCTCAACATATGGAAATTTTGAAAGGAAATTCTACTGGTTCATGGCCAGCTTTAGCCCATTCCAGCTCCCAGTGCCTGAAAACGTGCTACACAAGTGGTTGCCAACCTTTTGGAGCACTAAACTCACAATTTTGAAGCCCGTGGACCACACAACATGAATTATACATGCCTTATACACACAATGCTCCAGCTCTCTCTTCCCCCCTCCCCCCAAATCATCATCCTGTCTTATATTTATTTATTAGTTACTTACTGTATATAGCACCATCAATTTACACAGGACTTTACATATATAATGTACATTCATGTTAGGAGCTTACAATTTAAGGTTCCTAACTCACATTCATACATACAAGGGCCAATTTAGACAGGATCCATCCAATTAACCTAACAGCGTGTCTTTGGAGTGTGGGAGGAAACTGGAGTACCCAGAGGAAACTCACGCGGACACAGGGAGAACATGCAAACTCCAGGCAGGTAGTGCCATGGTTGGGATTCGAACAAACAGCCCCAGTGCTGCGAGGCGGAAGTGCTAACCACTACACAACTGTGCTGCCCAACTACACACATTGCTCCGGCTCTGACTTATACAGACTCATCATTGGATCTCACCTCCTTATCCAGCCATGTGCTCGACCCCTGTGCTCCATCCCACAGTCTGTGATCAGCTCTGCCATTGAAATTACCCCTTCTTCTTCACCTCTCACTCTTTGCACTACTCCCGGCGTCTCCCTCTGAGTTCACAGGAGCTGTAACTACAGAAGAGGCATCAATGCACACTGACAGTATTGACTTTCAGAGTGCATTGAGAACAACGCCGGAAACAACATTGGGCGGTATACATCTGCCACAAAGTTTATTTGCGGCAGAACCCCTGGGGACCACCAAAATTTTCTCATGGACCATCAGTGGTCCAAGGACCACTGGTTGGCGACCACTGTGCTAGACTACAACAAACAAACAAAAATATATGGACAGACTCTGTCTGGGATGGACTTCTCAGTCCTTTTTCTGGCGTCATTTTTCTATGTTTCTACTACCAGCATCATACAGTACAGTAGCACACGTATCCCTAATGAAAAACATTTATTATTCCATCTATGGCCACCAGCAAATTTTTCAGTCATGGCTCAAAGCCACAGTCACAAGACATACTATACATTGAGAGATGATATCTCTGGCCGGTGATTCAAAGTGTCAATCTGCTCAGATGTACAGAACACACAAAGTACACGGAGGCTGCATAAGAACGCGGTAAAACCGGTCTGTACAAAAACCTGATTTACTGTCTTCATGCATGAGAAAAATAATATACTGTGTGTCAAAATGCACAAAGTAAAGAAGACACTTTTTAAGAAACTCTAGTTTCTTAAAAAAAATAAAAAATTCCGCTTTAAAGTAGTTGTAAAGGTATTTTTTTATTTAAAATAATAAACTTGTAATACATATCTTCTCTGTGCAATGGCATTGCATAGAACAGCCCTGAACCTTTTCTTCTGGGGTTTTAATCCAGTGCTGTTTGCTCCTCCTCTTTTGTATCTGCCCACATAGCAAGCCACGTGGGGGCTCGATCCCAAGCCAGGCTGTGTGCATCTCTAGACACACACAGCGTGGATTGGCCCTGCCCCCCCCACTCTCTGTTCACAGGATTTGATTGACAGCAGTGGGGGCCAATGGCTCTGTGCCTGTGAGAGAGAGGGACAGAGAATGACTTTAAACAATAAAAACAGGTCAGGCTGCGATACCAAGGCCGGACTGGCCTACCAGGATATCAGGACATTTCCCGGTAGGCTGCTTGCCCTGGGGCCACTTTGATCTATGCTGTGGCTGCAGTGCTCCCCTCCCTCCTCCTCCCCTCCTCCTGCCTACTTGTCACACAGTGGGAGACCGCTGTGTCACGGAGCTGAGTGTGAAAAGTTTGGCTGCGCTGTGATAAAATCCTGCGCTTCTCCTAGACCAGCTCGTGTGATAGACGCAGTGTTCTGTCTATCACATAAACTGGTCTAGGAGGAGGGCGGGACTTTTATCACAGCGCGGCCGAAATTTTCACACTCAGCTCTGTGACACAGCGGGAGATGCCCGCTGTGTAATGCATGCACTGACTGGTGAGGCTGCAATGAGGGCACAGTAAGGCTGCAATGATGGGCACAGTAAGGCTGCAATGATGGGCATGGTGAGGCTACAATGATGGGCATGTGAGGGTGCAATGATGGGCACAGTGAGGCTGCAATGATGGGCATGGTGAGGCTGCAATGATGGGCACAATAAGGCGACAATGATGGGCAAAGTAAGGCAGCAATGATGGGCACAGTAAGGCTGCAATGATGGTGAGGCTGCAATAAGAGCACGTTAAGGCTGCAATGAGGGCAACGGTAAAGCGGCAATGATAGGCACAGTAAGGCAGCAATAATGGTGAAGGAGGCTGCAATGAGGGCACAGTAAGGTGGCAATGATGGTGAGGCTGCAATAAGGGCACAGTAAGGCGGCAATGATGGGCACAGTAAGGCTGCAATGATGGGCACGGTGAGGCTACAATGATGGGCATGTGAGGCTGCAATGATGGGCACAGTGAGGCTGCAATGATGGGCATGGTTAGGCTGCAATGATGGGCATGGTGAGGCGGCAATGATGGGCACCGTAAGGCAGCAATGATGGGCACAGTAAGGCTGCAATGATGGTAAGGCTGCAATGAGAGCACGTTGAGGCTGCAATGAGGGCACGGTAAGGTGGCAATGATGGGCACAGTAAGGCAGCAATGATGGGCACGGTGAGATGGCAATGATGGGCACGGTGAGGCGGCAATTATAAGCACAGCTAGGCTTCAATGATGGGCACATTGAGGCTGCAATGATGGGCAAAGTGAGGCTGCAATGATGGGCACAGTGAGGCTGAAATGATGGGCACAGTCAGGCTGCATTGACGGGCACAGTCAGGCTGCATTGATGGGCACAGTCAGGCTGCATTGATGGGCACAGTGAGGCTGCATTTGATGGGCACTGGTGAGGCTGCATTGATCTCTTGTATCATGTCCGCAGTCTCTGACCATCTCTTGTACCATGTCTGCAGTCTCTGACCATCTCTTGTACCATGTCTGCAGTCTCTGACCATCTCTTGTACCATGTCTGCAGTCTCTGACCATCTCTTGTACCATGTCTGCAGTCTCTGACCATCTCCTGTATCATGTCTACATTCTCTTAACATCTTTAGTATCATGTCCTAGGTCTCTGACCATCTCCTGTACCATGCCCGCAGCCTCTAACATCTTGATATCTCCTGTACTATGCCCGCAGCCTCTAACCATCTCTTGTACCATGCCCGCAACCTCTGCCCATCTCTTGTCTTATATCATGTCTGCAGTCTCTGAGGGAGTCAAGAATTGGAGCACCGCTGGGATGGGGATCATGGGAGAAGTCAGACATGTGTGGACTGTGAAGAGGAGACTATAGGAAAACCAGAGCCTCCAAGCTGGAGCCAATTGACTGATCCCTGCAAGGTGCACCTGAGAGGAGGTCAGTGGCAGTGCCCCCAGGCCAGTTTGAGGGGGGGGGGGTCACTGATGTAAGGGGGAGTAAATACAATAATTTAAGGGGGCACTGATATAAAGGTTTCCCCCCTATATCATTAACCCACCCCCCCTTTCCTTAGTGTATTCTTTCTTCGGAAGGTGCCCCCCCTACATTCTCAGAGTCCCAGGTGTCCCCCTTGATTGCTCCACTTTTACTACTTTTAACTGAAATTTCCTGTTTATATCTATAGATCTCTATCTATCTATTCCTAGCCCTATGTGCTTTCATATATGTCTTATCTAAATATAATACGCTCTTCAAATGTGCTTTAAAATGCCAGATTTTCCCTTTTTATGAACAAGAAAATAATGACGTTATGATGGTTATGATGTTGAGCTGGTATAATGATGCTATGGGGCTGGTATGAAATTATTTCCAGGGCTGGTTTTTATTCCCAGTCCGGCCCTGTGCGATACTCACTTCCTATCACATGCTGCCCCTGCAGACTAAACGCTCTTTGATCCAGCACTAGTCATCTTCTTGGTTGAATAATGTCCAATGTCAGCCAACCAAGCTTCTGGGAACTCAAGTGGGGTGCAGAGAGTACAGAGTGCAGAGTGTACAGCAGCAATAATTCACACAGTAGGGTGCAATGAAAAACTTGTAATGTAGCAACAGCTTACATCAAACATGGCTGGAAAGCCACCCAGCCTGGTGCCCCAACAGTTTCCAAAAACGTGAAGGAGCAGATTCCAGCCAGACTGACAGCGTCTTGAGAGGCAACAGAATGCAGCTGGGTCACCTTGTGCCCAATCAGGAAGGTGTCCAGAAGAGAAGAAGAGATGCGATCCTACGCTTTCCCTCCTCATCAGGAACCTTTCCCTAGCACTCACACTGTCCCTCACAGGTGGGGTACCTATCCCCACTCTACCAACTTGCCTAAAGCACGCCAAAACCTGGGAGCTAGGGCCTTAAAAAGGCTTTGCCTGATCCAAGATGGTTGCGAGAGTCACATGGGGCGGCAGCATCCAATCGGATCCCTAGTGACCCAGGAAACGATAGACGAACCATGTTCCTCCTGGCTTCCTCTCCCCCTGCTATGCCGCTGTGGATAGCACCACCTGCAGTGGAGAAAATAGACTGCACCTGCCTACAAGGGAATCAAAGATGGGGGGGGGGGGCACCATTGGGTAGCGCTGGACTTGCAGGAGTTGCCCTGCAACTGAGCTTAGTAAGGCTTCATGCACATGGGACGTTGTTTAACCTCTCCTGACCGATTTAACCTGACAGCTAGAATCCGACATTTAAAAACGTCCATTTAGCCGCGTTTACATGCCGCGTTTAGAGTTTAGAAGTGTTTAAAAAATATATACATTATTTTTTTGTTTTTGTTAAACTCGTCGGAAAAAGCTCTGACTGTTTTCCCGTCGGAATTCCAACGGAATTTCGCTCAAACTGTCTTGCCTACACACGGTCACACCAAATTCCGACTGTCAATAACACCACGACATACAACACGTTCGACAGAACTATAAAAGGGAAGTTCAATGCTTCTGAGCATGCGTGGAATTGTTTCCGAGCATGCTTCGGAATTTTGCGTGTCGGAATTGCATACACAGGATCGAAAAATCCGATAGAAAGGTTTTCCGTCGAAAAAAATTAAGAACAGGCTCTCAATCTAAAGTCTGTCGGAAATGCCGACAGAAAAAGACCGATGGGCATACACACGGTCGGAAAATCTGTTTCCATCGGAAATTCCGGCCGTGTGTACGCGGCATAAGGCTTCTTGAACACAGGACGTTTTTACAAGCTCTCCTGAACGATTTAACTTGACAGATAGTAACCCGCGTTTAAAACGACCGTTTTGACGGGTTTACATGCTGCGTTTGCGTTTAGAAGCGTTTGAAAAAAAAATATATATATATTTTTTTTTCAATAAAAGTTTTTTATTTTAACTTCAATACAAGTGAACAAGACATATCATCCGAAATAATGACAGTGTAGTTTTACCACAGTTCTTACAGAAGTTGAGTTCGTAAAAAAAAACACATACGAATAAGAAAAGTATCTCTCAGACAGCTAAAAAACATGAGAGTGCTAGCAACATGAAGCTACTATACCGGATATCAAATCTTATCAAAATTACGTGAAGAGAAAAATTGTCACGCTGGAGGACTTTCTGGGACCCACTCACCTCTCCGGACACCCCTAAAGGGAACTCACTGTGTCCGGAGAGGAGCGTGGGCCCCCGCCCCCATATGAAGCTCCCCACTGGGGGGGATTTGCGTATACCTAAGGAAAAAAATAAAAAATAAAATCCCATGAAAACACCATAACAAAGGATCCTATGACTCCTGCCGGGTCGTATCCAATGGATATTGTATACAAAGACCTGGGTATGCAGCCGGAGAACCAAACCATAGATAAGTAGTTCCGGTTCAGTAACAAGGGTTACCATTCCTAGATTGTAGTAGAAGAACTCAACTCTATTACCAATGACTATACTACATGAGTATAATAAAATAATAAATCAATCAAAAACAAATGAGAGCACAGAGGAAAGAGGGATGGAGAAAAGAGAGAGGGATAAAGAGGGAAGAGAAGAAGAAAGATAGGGGAGAAGTGTAGCCGGTAAAGTGTCTATCCATCTGATGCACGACTCTGAAGATGGGTTTACTGCTTATTAATCAATTCCAGGTATCAAGGAGATTCCAATATACTGAGCCCTATTTTTTCAAAATAGCCAAAAATGAAAAACGCCTGTAAACTAAACGGGGCTAAAGGCAAGGTTACCGCTTAGCCGCGTTTAGAAGCGTTTGGCACTCTAAACACAGCTTCTGAACACATTTTTTGGTGTTCCTAAAAAAAGCCTCTAAACTCAACTGCCTAGAAACGACTATAAACGACCCTGTGTACATGTACTAATAAGATAACATAGAGGAGAGTTCAGGGGCAGTTGAAAAAAATGCCCAACTGCTCCTAAACGTCCGTTTACCAGCAGCCGTGTACATGAGGCCTAATGCTTACATAACCGTACATGTACAAATGTATCTTTCTGCTGTTTTATGGATTTTGACCTTTTACCTACTTCTAATTGACATGTTTTTTGTTCGTTTAAAAATGTACTTTCATTAATGTAACTTTGTTGAGTTTTTTTCTCCCTGTGTGTCCCCAAGCTGCAGGGTGAACATACCATGACTCCTTGTAACTTCTGAGCCCATGGGAATCATGTATGCTTTAATTGGTGAAATGGAAAGACTGATCCAAAGACATAATAAAAAAATTTGCCAAAAGAATGTCTTGCCTACTTACAAAATAGAATGATGATGTGTTCGCCCGCACCCAGGCAGTTCCAGGATCTGCAGCTGGCATGGCCTGGGTACCCTGCAGCTGCACTAACTCTTGCTGTTATGGTTGGTTAGGGTAAACAGACCTAAAGCTGAACTCAATGAGCTGTATAGTGCCCCCCAGCACTACAAGGTTGAAATGCTCCCTATATCTAGTAGAAAGGGAACAGGTAGCAATATTTACTTTATTCTTTGCTCCTGTGGGTTTCCTTTCTGCCATATGATAACTTCTTAGGGCTGGAGACTGCACAGTCCCTGTTCGTGGGTGGGTGATACCGTGGGTGAGTCAGAAGAAATCCTTTCCAGTGGTTTGTGCCCACTTTATGGATGGTAACGTTGAACCCTTGGGCTTGGGTTGCTGCCTTTTGGTGTGGTCTTATGGTCGTTCACGCATTGGGAACCTTGGAAAGGTAGGCAGAAAGGAGCACCTGTTGCCCAATAATATGCAGGTTGGAAGGTGAGTTAAAAGGCATTTAATAAAAAAAGAAACAAGTACATCAATTCGATGTGTTTCAAGGACCCCCTCTTCTTCAAGGCTCAAGATGGGGAAGGTTCCCAATTGGGTATGTTAGTAGCAAAAATCCAAATGATAACTGTCTAGGCGTCGCTTTGGCTCCTTAAGATATTTTTCGCTCAACCCAGTGGGTTCAGTGGTCTCCCCCTTCTGAGCTATTGTGTTCTGACCCCCCCGAACCAGAACACTCAGGGCAGCGCTAACACTGAGAGCACGATTGGGAGCCGGTAGTCAAACCTTTTTCGGTCATGACCCTTCGACAGAAGCCGACCAAATGCCCTCCTCTGTTTGAACCAGCTGTTGTACACACAAGCCGAATGTCAGCCAGGTTTCTATTGAACCGGCTGATGTCGTGCCAGAAACCATGAAATCAGACCGAGACAGAAGTACAGTTAAATCACACTTGTTTAATAATAAAAGTAAATAGAACAAACGTAGTCAAAACATAGCCAGATTTCAGGAACCGGAACGGATAGTCAGACAAGCCAAATGTCAGGGAGCCGGAGATGAGCGTAGTAAAACAGCAAGCAGGATCTGGAGCCAGAAGGGATGTCAGCCAAGCAAGTCTTTTAACAGGAACACAGGAGAGCGTCTCTGTGATGTTGACCAAGGCGAAGGCAGAGATCCTCTGGGCTGGACGGATTAAGTAGGCAGGACTGACGAGCAGGATATCATCAACAGCTGAGTACCTGTGGAGAGATAGGTGCTGGCAATTAGCTGACAGCTGAGCCGCCAGCTCTGAGAAGGAAAGGCTGAGCCCAGCCCTGACATGTCGCCGGACATTCGGCCTGTGTGTACTAGGCATTATAGTTATCATTCGGATTTTTGCTAGTAACACACCCAATTGGGAACCTTCCCCATCTTTTAGCATGCAGCAACAGCCCTGAAGAAGGGGGGAGTCCTTGTTCCCTCGATACGTGTTGGCTCAATGTACTTATTTCTATTTTTAATAAATGCCTTCTAACTAACTTTCCAACTTGCATATTATTGGACGCAGGGTGCTCCTTTCTACCCGTCTTTCCATGTTTTTTGCCATATGATGGCACTTTTTTTCACCTGTTGACCAGTTGTGGCCCCTTCAAAGTTGATCACGTACAATACAGGACCAACGGAGGGTCTGCTTACGTACCAGTAGCAGTGGAGAGAGCTGCTCACCAGGAAAAGGTAATTTAAAAAATAAATAATTTACAATAAAAAAAGGAATAAGTTAGGTAATGGTGTGCATCCCTCTACCTCTAATGCAGAGGTCTCCAAACTTTCTAAACAAAGTGCCAGTTTGTTGTCTTTCAGGCTTTAGGGGGGCAAGACTGTGGCCAGTGGGAATGGAAATTTTCCTGGCATCAGTGGGAGTAAACATCACCACATTTGGTATTAGGGGGAGGAATAGTGCCCTATTGTTGGCATCATTTGGGAGAAATAGTGCCCCATCATTGGTATCATAGGGAGGAATAGTGCCCCACAGGGGCGGACTGGCAACTCATGGGGCCCCCGGGCAATAGGAGATTATGGGGTCCCCAGGCAATCAGAGATTATGGGGCCACACAGTATACACACAAACAGTATACAATCCCACAGTATACACAAACATGTACACATAGTATACACAGACATGTTTCTATTGGCTGAGAAGATACTGGAGAGGTGGGGCAGCTATAATCTCTGGATTTTTAGACCAAAAGTATGTCAGTAAGGGATATTTCAGAGACAGATGTAAAAAAAACACAGATTTTTACATACTGTCCCTGGTTTTACTGAGGCTGGCAACCCTGATGGGGCCCCCTAGTGGCCCGGGGCCCTCGGACAGTGCCCGAGTGGCCGAATGGTCAGTCCGCCCCTGTTGCCCCATTGTTGGTGTCAGTGGGAGAAATGGTGCCCCGTCGTATCAGTGGAATAGTGTGTGCCCCAAGGGCCAGATAAAGGCAAGCAAAGGGCCATAGTTTGGAGACCCCTACTCTAGCCCAATTGTGCATTTAAAGCAGAGTTACGCTTAAAAAATAAAAATAAAAGTCAGCAGCTACAAATACTGCAGCTGCTGACTTTTAATAATCGGACACTTACCTGTCTCAGGGTACGAAGCCCCGCTTGTCTCCCCCTCCTCTCTGCCCTTCCTCTCTGCCCTTCTTTAAGGAGTAAGTGCACTTCAACACAAAGGGCTCTTGTTTTTTTTTTTTTTTTCTTTTTGCCCTAACATAAACCATCCTACCCTCCCCCACTACCATACCTCCCAACTTTTTGAGATGGGAATGAGGGACACCTATCAGCGAAAGTATGCAGGCATAGGACACACCCCCTTCCCCGCCCCCTTAAAGGAAAATTATACAAAAAAAACAAGATTGGTTACACCCACAAGTGCTTTTTTTTACCACTACTATTCCTTTATATTGGCTTCTGGAATTTACAAATGCAGCAATTTAGAAATCAGATTAAAAGTTTAGCGCTGGAAAACACTTTTTGATAGATAAAAAGTGCATTTTATATACATCTATATAGATCAGACCAAAATGAGGGACAAATGAGGAGGAATGAGGGACAGCGGGACATTTCTCCAAATCAGGGACAGTCCCTCCAAATCAGGGCGGTGACCTCCATTGTTTCAGCGGTGTTGTTTGCATTCAGCAGTAAAAGGCTCCCTCTCTTGACTGCACCTGCACATTACAACCTGTTAGACTTCTCTAGGGCCATCTCCCAACCAGGAAAGAAGAAGAATGTGTATGACTTTTTTTGTTGGTATTCACATAAAGGAAATAGAAAGCCCTTAAAAAAACATAGGTTCAGCTTTCAGCACTCTTCGTAGACATGGAGAGCAAAAGTAATGACTTGACAGCTAAGCCAGAAGAAGTTGGGTTCTAACCCAGAGGGAAGCTGTCAGTGCTGGGCCAATCAGTAGCAACTGAGGCATTTCTTGCAGGTGAACGCACACAACGTGGTGGGGATGCTCATGATGTTATTTACCTAATATGGTAGCATGGCCATATTAGGTCAATGACAATGGCCATGTGGTCATAATAAGTCAATGATGTCACAAGCACGCTCTCCACTTTGTGTAAGTCCAATTATGGGGCAGGGAATGCCTCCGCTGCAAACTGATTTGCCTAGCATTGACAGATTCCTTCTGAGGATGGCCGAACATGGGTTCAAACCAAACTCAAGCTGAAACCAAGCTCATCCTTGTCATAACAAATGCAGTAATTAAAAAAAATGCATAATATACTGTTTATAATAAAGGGGGTGTGAAGGCAGGTGAAGTTCACTTCCTCTACTGTGGGTGGTGATAAATTGCAGCAGCATTGCCGAGGGGAAGGAAGTCAAGAGGAACATGGTTCCTCTATGGTTTCCTGAGTCACTGAGCAGGGATCTGGTTGGATGCCAGCTGGCCATGTGACTCTGGTGGCCATCTTATGTGTGGCAGAGTCTATTTAAGACCTTGGCTTCTGTGTTTGGCCCGCATTCTAGCATGTGAGTAGTGTAGGGACAGTGATAGTGGCAGGGAGAGGTTCAAGATGAGTAGGGACAGCATAGGTATTCACCACTCTCCCTGGAAACCTCCGTGCTTGGGCATGGACTGGCCGGGCTGCATTAAACCCTTCAAGAAGATGCTGTCAGTTTGGCTAGGACCAGTCCTGCTACAAGGTGCTGTTAACCACTTCAGCCCTGGAAGAATTTACCCCCTTACTGACCAGAGCACTTTTTCGGCACTGCGTCGCTTTAACTGACAATTGCGCGGTCGTGCGACGTGGCTCCCAAACAAAATTGACGTCCTTTTTTTCCCACAAATAGTTTTCTTTTGGTGGTATTTGATCATCTCTGCGGTTTTTATTTTTTGCGCTATAAACAAAAAAAGAGCGTAAATTTTGAAAAAAAACACATTATTTTTTACATTTTGCTATAATAAATATCCACAAAAATATATAAAAAAACATTTTTTTTAGTTTAGGCCGATACGTATTCTTCTACATATTTTTCATTAAAAAAATCGCAATAAGCGATTATTGATTTGTTTGAGCAAAAGTTATAGCGTTTACAAAATAGGGGATAGTTTTATGGCATTTTTATTAATAATTTTTTTTTCACTAGTAATGGCGGCGATCAGCGATTTTTATCGTGACTGCGACATTATGGCGGACACATCGGACATTTTTGACACATTTTTGGGACCATTGTCATTTATACATCAATCAGTGCTATACAAATGCACTGATTCCTGTGTAAATGACACTGGCAGTGAAGGGGTTAACCACTAGGGGGCAGTGTAGGAGTTAAGTGTGCCCTGGGGAGTGTTTCTAACTGTGGGGGGGGGCGTGGCTACGTGTGACACGTCACTGATCATAGCTCCCGATCACCGGGATTAGAGATCAGTGACACTGTCACTAGGCAGAATGAGGAGATGCTTGTTTACATTAGCATCTCCCCGTTCTTCCTCCCCATGAGACAATTGCCCACAGGCCGCCTCTTAAAGGGCAATGTACAGGTACGTTAGTTCGCCCGTACGTACGTACCTTCTGTCGCAGTATATCTGCCTCAGGCGTTCGGCAAGCGGTTAATCTGTGACTGTTCCCGGTTGGGCTGCCTTCCACTGGACTTGTTATGAACTGTTTTACTTTGACTTCAATACCAATTCTTTCAATTGCATCTGGACTAAGTGTGTGTTACTGCCGCTGCACCACGTTGCCCCACGCTGCCCCATGCTGCACCACGCTGCACCACGTTGCCCCACGCTGCCCCACGCTGCCCCACGCTGCACCACGCTGCACCACGTTGCCCCACGCTGCCCCACGCTGCACCACGCTGCACCACGTTGCCCCACGCTGCCCCGCGCTGCACCACGCTGCACCACGCTGCACCACGTTGCCCCACGCTGCCCCACGCTGCCCCACGCTGCACCACGCTGCACCACGTTGCCCCATGCTGCCCCACGCTGCACCACGCTGCACCACGCTGCACCACGCTGCCCCACGCTGCACCACACTGCCCCACGCTGCCCCACGATGCACCCCTTGCACCATGCTGCCCCACGCTGCTCCACGCTGTCCCACGCTGCCCCACGCTGCACCACGCTGCACCACGCTGCCCCCACGCTGCACCCACCAACAGGTGAATGAATAAACAAAGAAAGAGCCCCTAGGACAAGTTATGTATGTACTGTACATTGTGATATCAGGGGGTTTTGCTCAAGGTTTAGTGCTTTCCAGTGAGTTCAGACCATTCAGAAAATGCAGTTTTAGGGTTTAATGGCCCACTTTTGTTTAAAGGAAAAGTAAAAGTTCCAATGTAAATCAAACAGTTACCCTTAATCCCCGTACACACGATCGGATTTTCCAACGGGAAATGTTCAATGTCAGGCTGTTGGCGGAAAATCCGACCGCATGTACGCTCCATCGGACAATTGTTGTCGGACTTTCCGCCAACAAATGTTGGCTAGCAGGTTTTTAAGTTTTCCGATCGTGTGTACACAAGTCCGTCGGAACGAAAGTCCAAAGTACAAACACGCATCCTCGGAAGCAAGGACGAGCCGGAAGCGGTCGTCTTGTAAACTAGCGTTCGGAATGGAGAATTAACATTCGTGACGCGGCAAATTATCGAAATGCAGCGCACAATTCTCTTCTTCTTTAATGGGATAACAATGAAGCTACTTTGCTGGTGATACTGATGGAGTTATTGCAAATTAATTTTCAAAGACGTTTTTTTCTAGTGATATCAAGAATAATATTATTATGCTTTACACCATTATCCTGTAGTTTTTAAGAACAAAGATACAACTATGTTGGTGTCGCTTGTCAATTTTACATTTTATTTTTTTAAATGTAACTGCCGACTCCCAAACTGTCATTCTCACAGGAGACATCTATACATGTAATCAGAGCACTGATCATCCCTGATTACAATAGCAACACCAGTGCCACAAATCAGTGCCAGCGATGAGTGCCCACCAGTGCCAGCAATAAGTGCCCACCACTGCCAGCAATCAGTGCCCACCACTGCCCATAAGTGCCACCAGTCAGTGTCCATTAGTGATGCCAGTCCGTGCTGGCTATCAGTCCTGCCTATCAGTGCTGCCTATCAATGCCCTTCACTGCTGTCCATCAATGCCCATCAATGTCACCCATCAGTGCCCATCAGTACCGCCTATCCGTGCCCACCAGTGCTGCCTATCAGTGCCACCTATTAGTGCCCATCCGTGCCACCTATTAGTGCCCATCAGTGCCACTTAACAGTGCCCATCAGTGCCCATAAGTGCGGCATATTAGTGCCTCCTCATCAGTGCTGCCTCATCAGTGCCCATAAATGCCACCTCATCAATGCCCACCAGTTCAGCCTATCAGCGCCCATCAGTGCAGCCTCATCAGCGCACATCAGTGAAGGAGAAAAATTACTTTTTTTCTAAATTTTTTGTAAAAAATAAAAAACCCATTAGTGATTAAATACCACCAAAGGAAAGCACTATTTGTGTGAAGAAAATTATAAAAATGTCATCTGGGTACAGGATAGGGAGACCGCGCAATTGTCATTCAAAGTGCGACAGCGCTGAAAGCTGAAAAAGGGCCTGGGCAGGAAGGGGGGTGTAAGTGCCCGGTAGGCAAGTGGTTAATGGTTTAGTGCGGAAGCCTTCTTTACCAGCCCGCTCAGTAACCTCGGCATGAACTGTCTGCGTTCGCCTACTAATACTTAGCTGAGGAATAAGTGATCGGCTGTAATATACTGTACCCACACTATACCACACCCTGCCCCAGGGTGTGAGACTGCTGAGGAATCCCTGTGCCAGGAAACAGGGAACAAGCGTAGGAGACATCCAGTGACATCAGATCTGAGCCTGCGTAACCCAGATACAAATGCCTATATGCTGTATGTTCTTATCTCCAATACATAAAGAGGAGCCCTTTAATGATAATCTCTACACTCACCGGACACTTTATTAGGTACGCCTGTTCAATTCCTTGGTAACACAAATTGCTAATCAGCCAATCCCATGGCAGCACTTCGATGCATTTAGGCATTTAGATGTGATGAAGACGACTTGCTGAAGTTCAAACCGAGCATGAGAATGGGGAAGAAGGGGGATTTAAGTGACTTTGAACGTGGCATGGTTGTTGGTATGTTGGAGTATTTCAAAAACTGCTGATCTACTGGGATTTTGCACACACAACCATCTCTCGGGTTTACAGAGAATGGTCCGAAAAAGAGAAAATATCCAGTGAGCGGCAGTTGTGTGGATGAAAATGCATTGTTGATGTCAGAGGTCAGAGGAGAATGGGTTTTAGATGATAGAAAGGTGATAGTAACTCAAATAACCACTCGTTACAACCAAGGTATGCAGAAAACAAATCTCTGAACACACAACACAACGAACCTTGAAGCAGAAGGGCCACAGCAGCAGAAAACAACACCGGGAGCCACTCCTGTTAACTAATAATAGGAAACTGAGGTTACAATTGGCACAGGATCAACAAAATTGGACAACAGAAGACTGGAAAAACATTGCCTGGTCTGATGAGTCTCGATTTCAGCTGCGACATTCAGATGGTCGGGTCAGAATTTGGTGTAAACAACATGAAAGCCATGGATCCATCTTGCCTTGTGTCTACGGTTCAGGCTGGTGGTAGTGGTGTAATGGTGTGGGGAATATTTTCTTGGCACACTTTGGGCCCCTTAGTACCAATTGAGCATCATTTATACCCGAGTATTGTTGCTGACCATGTCCATCCCTTTATGACTACAGTGTCCCCATCTTCTGATGTCTCCTTCCAGCAGGATAATGGTGAATGTTGTAGCACTAATACATATACACATTAATATATAAATGAAACCGTGTAAAAGATCAAATGTACAAAAGTCACGCAGGGTTGCCAACCGCCAGTAAATTTACTGACAGTTTGTAAAAAATCTGTGATTGCCAGTAAATATCAGGGGCTGATAATTTCATGCTGCGGGAGATTGGCAACCCTTGGTGGCATGTATAAAAGGACAAATGTGAAAAAGTCCAATAAATGAAGGAATGGGCTAGGCTTATCGCTCCTCACATCGCCCTGATTTTTTTTACTTGTGATCACAGTTTTTTATTGCTGTATGGCGCCGGTTTTTAGAAATAAACAACTATACCCCTTTAATCTACACTATTGGAAGCGTTCCTTTTTTTCATACTAACCGGATGAGAGGTTGCCCTGCTGTCCAGTTGGGTTTTTGACCTTCAAAACCCAACCTTGGTGTTCCTTCCATCGGAGGTTCGTTTGGTGGCCATCTATAACATCTGTGGTGGTCTTTCACCCTTGGGAGTTCCGTTTAACCACTTACCCACTGGGCACTTAAACCCCCTTCCTAACCAGACCAATTTTCAGCTTTCGGTACTCTCACACTTTGAATGACAATTACTCAGTCATGCAACACTGTACCCAAATGACATTTTTTGTCCTTTTTTTCACACAAATAGAGCTTTCTTTTGGTGGTATTTAATCACTGCTGGGTTTTTTATTTTTTGCACTATAAATCAAAAAATACAGAAAATTTGGTAAAAAAAATTAATTCTTTGTTTCTATTAAAATTTATTGCAGAGTATTGGCAGAGTATTGGCAGAGTACTGGCGAGTATTGGCAGAGTATTGGCAGAGTATTGGTAGAGTATTGCACAGTGTTAATTACAAAGGCAGGATATTTGGGACTTTAAAGGGGTGTTTCACCTTACAATTTTTTTTTTTAAAAGTCAGCAGCTAAAAAAAAAGTAGCTGCTGACTTTTAATAAGTACACTTACCCTCCCAGGGCGCCCGCGATGTCGGTCGTGGAGGACGAGCTGTCCCTCGGCGATCCGGTTCCAGCGCCGCCATCCTCAGTAAGGGAAACGGCTTCACGTTTCCTACTGCGCATGCGCGAGTCGGCGCGCAACCGACTGCGCATGCGCGAGTCGGCGCACGGCCTACTGCGCATGCGCGACTCTAATTTGTGAATGGGGAACGCGATGTGTTGTGGGACATAGTTCCCATAACACACCGCGCCCCATTCACCAGAAGACGGAAGAAGAGAAGATCACCGCGGCGCTGGAGGAGGCAGATTAGGACGATCTGCCTAGCAACAGCCATTTTTTTTTTTCATTTTAAATGGTTACTAACATTTTTTTAAGTATTTGTTTTCAGGGTGTCCCACCACTTTAAGTGAGGCAGTCGGGCCGTTCGGGTCCCCTCCTCCATCCCGATTCAATAATTTGACAGAAGAGCAAGGAGCGGGACTTTGTATGAGGCACACGGAAGCAGTGACAACAGTTTAGGTAAAAAGCTAGTTTTAATAGCTATAAATAATCATATATTTCCATATTATTGCACATAATTGTAAATTAATATTTTCAGTTTCATAAAATGTACTTAAGTGTCGTATGTATTTACATTGAAGTCCGTGTCGGAACATGTAATTTTATGAAACTGAAAATATTAATATACAATTATGTTCAATAATATGGACATTTAGGATTATTTATAGCTATTAAAACCAGCTTTTTACTTAAACTGTTGTCACTGCTTCCGTGTGCCTCATACAAAGTCCCGCTCCTTGCTCTTCTGTCAAATTATTGCACAGTGTTGGCAGAGTATTGCACAGTGGTGGCAGAGTATTGCACAGTGGTGGCAGAGTATTGTACAGTGTTGGCAGAGTATTGTACAGTGGTGGCAGAGTATTGCACAGTGGTGGCAGAGTATTGCACAGTGGTGGCAGAGTATTGCACAGTGGTGGCAGAGTATTGTACAGTGTTGGCAGAGTATTGCACAGTGGTGGCAGAGTATTGCACAGTGCTGTCATGACGTGACGCCGGTTTGTGTACATGTGATTGCTGCGTCATTTGATGGAGGGACCACGTGGTAAACGGCAGCCAACAGCGGCCGTTTACCGTGATGCGCCGGGTCCTCGGGACCCGGCGGTCACGGATGTTTCCGAGTGCGCGTCCCAGGGGGCGTGTGGGAGCAAGGTTCTGGGAGGACGTCTTACGGACGTCCACCCAGAATAAGCCGACCGCGCTGTAGCCATCTTTCGGCTATGGCCCGGTCGGCATGTGGTTAACCCTGCCTTACCATCTTTTGGTGGAAGATTCATAGGCCATCTTCAATAGATTCCTTCATTTATTGGACTTTTTCACATTTCTTCTTTTATACATGCCACTTTTGTACATTTGGTCTTTTGCACGGTTTCATTTAAATATTAACCACTTAAAGTGGTTGTATACCCATTTGAAAAATTTTTTTGGGGTTATCTACCTGCAAGACAAAGTCATAATGAGCTAGTATGACTAGCATACTAGCTCATTATGCATCACTTACCTTAGATCGGGGCCCCCGACGCCGTGTTCTTCTCCCCCTCCGGCCGCATCCATAGCTACACAGATACCCTTCCGGGTATCGCCGCTCCGGCCAATCACAGCGCCGCTGCGGCGCTGTGATTGGCCAGAGCGGCGAGGACGTCGCTCCGCGCATGCGCGCGGGACACTTCAACTGCGGCTCACCGCAGTTGAAGATGGGGATTAACCCTGTAAATGCACCGTTGTCTATGGCGCGCATGCGCCGTAGACAACGTTGTAAAACGTTCTTTTAAAATATCTCCTAAACCGTGCAGGTTTAGGAGATATTTCTTGTACCTACAGGTAAGCCTTAATCTAGGCTTACCTGTAGGTGCAAGTTAATTTTTAGGGTATACAACCACTTTAAGCCCCGGACCATTTTGCTGGCCAAAGACCAGAGCACTTTTTGCGATTCGGCACTGCGTCGCTTTATCTGACAATCGCGCGGTCGTGCGACGTGGCCCACAAACAAATTTGACGTCTTTTTTTTCCACAGATAGAGCTTTCTCTTGGTGGTATTTGATCACCTCTGCGGTTTTTATTTTTTGCGATATAAACAAAAAATTGGAAAAAAACTAGGGCTGTTACTGATTAAAATTTTCGTGTTCGATTCATCAATTTTTTTTAATCGATTAATCGACTAATTTTGATTAATTATAACGCACATACAGATCCAACTACTTTTAGCTGATCTCCTTGCATTGCAACTCTGCATTAGTCAGTGGTAAATGTGGTATACACTATATACAATCACCCGACACTAGTTCGTTTCCACAATCCATGACTTAACTTCACAGTTCACACAAATACGTTTTAAATTCAAACTGTAGCACTGACGTAAGTCATTTTTTTCCCCCACAGTAGCGTGACAATCCCTCCACCTCCGGTCGAACTAATCACTCTCACCTTATGGCATGGACCCCTGTGCAAACAGGTGGTCATGCAAGCGGGTATCAAAAGGGTTAAAACGGAACATAAACTTCTCTCACGTCTCCTTAGATCTCAGCAAGGACGCCAGGTCATGGGTAGAAAGAAAAGATCTAAGTGCTCACCGCTTAAGATTTAATTTTTGAGTTCAAACACAAACTACATAAAGATGATAAAAACACAGCATGTAAAGCCGACAATCGTTTTAGTTCCGTAGGGCAGCAGCGGGTGATGTCATGCGTAGCTCCTCCCCTGTACGTGTTACGTTCATTTAGAACTTCAATGTCACCGGACTCCTCCCCCCTTCCCTTCATTAGCAGACGAAAGGCACTTGGGGAAGGGGGAGGAGTCTGGTGACGTTGATGTCTGTGACGTCACCGGAGAGGTGAGTACCAATCGATCAAAAAAATTAACTATTAATCGAGGAATTAATCTTTAATTTGCACAGCCCTAATTATTATGTATATAATTCATTAGACATGTGCAATTCGTTTAGTTACGATTCGTTTTCCGTTCAAATTCGTTATATTCGTTCATTCGTTATCGTATATATGAACGAATGATTTAGTAAAAATTTTAACGAATAACGCAGAATCGAACGAATATGAAAAACAACGAAAATACGAAATAATTAAATTAGAAACAACGAAACTACGAAAGAATGAAAATCCGTAAAACGAAAACAGGAACAACGAAAATCAAAATGAACAAAAAAATTCGTACATTCGTAACTTTTTTTTTTTTGTTGATTCGTAATTTTCCGTGTCTCTTACAATGGCGCTGCTTAACGTGCTTCGAATGGATTGAACGGAAAAAATTTGTACATTCGTAACTTTTTTTTTTTTGTTGATTCGTAATTTTCCGTGTCTCTTACAATGGCGCTGCTTAACGTGCTTCGAAGGGATTGAATGAAAAAATTCGTACATTCGTAACTTTTTTTTTTTTTTTTGATTCGTAATTTTCCATGTCTCTTACAATGGCGTTACTTAACGTGCTTCGAAGGGATTGAATGAAAAAATTCGTACATTCGTAACTTTTTTTTTTTGATTCGTAATTTTCCGTGTCTCTTACAATGTAATAATAGCATACACATTACATAAAATTATGAATTATGCTCCGATTACAAATCTACGAAAACAATGTTACGAAAGTACGAATAAATCAATCTTACGAAAGTACGAATGTAACTAAATCTACGAAAATACGAATGCGTCCGAATACAAAATATAACGAAAATACAAAAATACGAATTTCGAATAAACGAAAATTAGACTAATGGAAAAACGAATCAACGAAAAAATAACTCTACGAAAATACGAACAAGTCCGAATACGAACACCGACGACTTACGAAATTACGAATCGTTACGAATCAACGGAAACGAACAGAAACGAAACTAAACAAATTTTTCTATTGTGCACATGTCTATAATTCATTAGTTATTTATCTTTTAGAATTTTGATTGGTGTCTACCTTGTTAGTGAGTGGGATCCTGTGCATTTGGGTTTTTCTCTCTCTGATGTTGCCCGCTATGCCCAATTCATTGATACTTATGCATTATTGATACCTCATCAGCTTACCTTATTTG
>CM053035.1:26114885-26138307 GCA_028564925.1 Lithobates sylvaticus | reverse complement strand
ATGATTACAATCAGTGACAGCAAACACAAGTCTAAATATCTTACAAGGAGTAATCTTACTAATCCAGTGACATAAGGCTGCACTTATGGGCACTGATAAGGCTTCACTGATGGGTACTGATAAGGCTGCACTGATATGCTACACTGATGGTCACTGATATGCTGCACTGATGAGGTAACACTGATGACCACTGATAAAGCAGCAATGATGGGTGCTGATAAACTGCACTGATTGGCACTAATTAGGCTGCACTGATGGCCATGAGGCAGCACTTATAAGTTGCACCGATGGGGCTACACTGATGGGCACTAATAGGCTACACTGATGGGCACTAATAGGCTGCACTGATGGCCACTGATGAGGCGGCACAGATATGCTGCACTGATGGACACTGATGAGGCTGCACTGATGGCCACAAAGCAGCACTGATAAGCTGCACTGATGGGGCTGCACTGATATGCTTAACTGATGGGCACTAATAGGCTGCACTGATGGCCACTGATGAGGCTGCACTGATGGGGCTGCATTGATGGCCATGAGGCAGCACTGATAAGCTGCACTGATGGTGCTGCACTGGTATGCTGCACTGATATGCTGCACTGATGGGCAATAATAGGATGCACTGATGGCCACTGATGAGGCTCCCCTGATGGTCATGAGGCAGCACTGATAAGCTGCACTGATGGGGCTGCACTGATATGATGAACTGATGGACACTAATAGGCTGCACTGATGGCCATTGATGGGGCTGTATTGATGTCCATGAGGCAGCACTGATAAGCTGCACTGATATGCTGCACTGATGGGCACTGATAGGCTGCACTGATGGGCACTAATAGGCTGCACTTATGGCCACTGATGAGGCTGCACTGATGGCCACGGGGCAGCACTGATAAGCTGCACTAATGGGGCTGCGCTGATATGCTGAACTGATGGGCACTAATAGGCTGCACTGATGGCCACTGATGAGGCAGCACTGAGAAGCTGCACTTATGGTGCTGCACTGATATGCTGCACTGATGGGCACTGATATGCTGCACTGATGGGCAATAATAGGATGTACTGATGGGCACTGATGAGGCTGCTCTAAAGGTCATGAGGCAATACCAATACGCTGCACTGATTGGACTGCACTGATATGCTGAACTGATGGGCAGTAATAGGTGCCACTGATGGGGCTGCATTGATGGCCATGAGGCAGCACTGATAAGCTGCACTGATGGGCACTAATAGGCTGCACTGATGGCCACTGATGAGGCCGCACACTTTTCATGATTTTATTTGATGATTATTATCTCTTAAAATAATAGATACAACATTTGAAATGGTATACAAAACAACAAAATATACAAGTAGGTACTTGGTATCCACTTTTAGGGTACAGAGAGGAAGCGGTGGAGCTCTAAGAGGAAAAGGTGGAGCCTAAAGAGGAAGGGGTGGGGTTCACAGATTACAGCACAAAACCTAAATACACCACTGACTGTAGGTCGGACTGACTGACTCTCCAAAACGAAAAAAAAAGTTTTGCCCTTAGTTATACTTTAAGTGAATATAATAGTTACATATATTTTTGGATATACAGTATGCATAAATAGTATTTTATATAACACAAAGGATGTACACTACAATTAACTATCTAATTTCACTGCGCCTGGTTTTATCTACAAAATATCCAGGAAATAGGTGGACAGATAAAGATCCATAGATAGATAGATAGATCCATAGTAGATAGATAGATAGATATAATAGATAGATAGATATTTATAGATAGATAGATTTAGATAGATAGATAGATAGATAGAATTGAGATAGATAGATAGATAGATAGATAGATAGATAGATTTATAGATAGATAGATAGATAGATAGAATTGAGATAGATAGATAATGTATATTAATAAGTGATATTCATAATGATAGATAGATAGATATAGGTAGAAATATCAAGATAGATAGATAAATAAACAGCTATAATGTTTATTGGATGGGTTATAGTTACTTAAGTGAATATAATAAGATTAATATATATTAATTACATATGCTGAAGCTTATTATAATCCTATTTATTGTACACAATGAACTATGGACGATTTTATTACAGTGCCTTGAAAAAGTATTCATACCCCTTGAATTTTCCAAATTTTTCATACCCCTTGACATTTTCAACATTGTATTTGTAAATGTATTTTATTGGAATTTTATATGATAGACCAACACAAAGTGGCACATAATTGTGAATTGGAAGGAAAATTATAAATGGTTTTCAACATTTTTTACAAATAAATATGTGAAAAGTGTGGGTGCATTTGTATTCAGCCCCCCTGAGTCAATACTTTGTAGAACCGCCTTTCTCTGCAATTACAGCTGCGAGTCTTTTTGGGGACGTCTCTACCAGCTTTGCACATCTAGAGAGTGACATTTTTGCCCATTCTTCTTTGCAAAATAGCTCAAGCTCTGTCAGATTGGATGGAGCGTGTCTGTGAACAGCACTTTTCAAGTCTTGCCACAGATTCTCAATTGGATTTAGGTCTGGACTTTGACTGGGCCATTCTAACACATGAATATGCTTTGATCAAAAACATTCCATTGTAGCTCTGGCTGTATGTTTAGGGTCGTTGTCCTGCTGGAAGGTGAACCTCCACCCCAGTCTCTAGTCTTTTGAAGACTCTAACAGGTTTTCTTCTAAGATTGCCCTGTATTTGGCTCCATCCATCTTCCCGTCAACTCTGACCAGCTTCCCTGTCCCTGCTGAAGAAAAGCATCCCCACAACATGATGCTGACACCACCATGTTTCACAGTGGAGATGGTATGTTAAGGGTGATGTACAATGTTAGTTTTCCGCCACACATAGCGTTTTGCTTTTAGGCCAAAAAGTTCAATTTTGGTCTCATCTGACCAGAGCACCTTCTTCCACATGTTTTCTGTGTCCCCCACATGGCTTCTCACAAACTACAAACAGGACTTCTTATGACTTTCTTTCAACAATGGCTTTCTTCTTGCCACTCTTCCATAAAGGCCAGATCTGTGGAGTGTGCGACTAATAGTTGTCCTGTGGACAGATTCTCCCACCTGAGCTGTGGATCTCTGCAGCTCCTCCAGAGTTACCATGGGCCTCTTGGCTCTTCTCTGATTAATGTTCTCCTTGCCCGGCCGGTCAGTTTAGGTGGACGGCCATGTCTTGGTAGGTTTGCAGTTGTGCCATACTCTTTCCATTTTCGGATGATGGATTGAACAGAGCTCCGTGAGATGTTCAAAGCTTGGGATATTTTTTTATTACCTAACCCTGCTTTAAACTTCTCCACAACTTTATCCCTGACCTGTCTGGTGTGTTCCTTGGCCTTCAAGATGCTATTTGTTCACTAAGGTTCTCTAACAAACCTCTGAGGGCTTCACAGAACAGCTGTATTTATACTGAGATTAAATTACACACAGGTGGACTCTATTTACTAATTAGGTGACTTCTGAAGGCAATTGGTTCCACTAGATTTTAGTTAGGGGTATCAGAGTAAAGGGGGCTGAATACAAATGTACCCCACACTTATCACATATTTTATTTGTAAAAATAATTGAAAACCATTTATCATTTTCCTTCCACTTCACAATTCTGTGCCATTTTGTGTTGGTCCATCATATAAAATCCCAATAAAAGACATTTATGTTTTTGGTTGTAACATGACAAAATGTGGAAAATGTCAAGGGGTGTGAATACTTTTTATATGCAGCACTGCCTTAACCCTCTTGGGCATGGAGTTCACCAGAGCTTCATAGGTTGCCACTGGAGTCCTCTTCCACTCCTCCATGGTGACATCACGGAGCTGGTGGATGTTAGAGACCTTGGGCTCTTCCACCTTCCATTTGAGGATGTCCCACAGATGCTCAATAGGGTTTAGGTCTGGAGACATGCTTGGCCAGTCCATCACCTTTACCCTCAGCTTATTTAGCAAGGCAGTGGTCGTTTTGGAGGTGTGTTTGGGGCTGTTATCATGTTGGAATACTGCCCTGCGGCCCAGTCTCTGAAGGGAGGGGATCATGCTCTGCTTCAGTATGTCACAGTACATGTTGGCATTCATGGTTCCCTCAATGATCTGTAGCTCCCCAGTGCCGACAGCACTCATGCAGCCCCAGACCATGACACTCCCACCACCATGCTTGACTGTAGGCAAGACACACTTGTCTTTGTACTCAGCCGATGTTTGGTCCGTGTGTACGGAACTTACATTACATAGTTATAGTATATATCTATGGTCATATAAATAAATAGGATTATATGTACAAAGATTGTACACTACAACAAATTATCTAATTTTACTGTTCCTGATTTTATCTAGAATACTTCAGGAATATAGATAGATAGATATAGATCAATGGATAAATAGCAATAACATTTATTGGACAGGTTATATTTAATCTATATTCATTAGATGGTTATATATCTCTGGGTAGATGGATGAATATACTATATTATCTTCAATACATGGACACATTTTATATAAATGGATGGGCAGATAGGTAGCTAGATAGTCTAGAACAGTGATGGCGAACCTTGGCACCCCAGATGTTTTGGAACTACATTTCCCATGATGCTCATGCACTCTGTGGTGTACTAGAGCACCATTGGAAATGTAGTTCCAAAACATCTGGGGTGACAAGGTTCTCCATCACTGGTCTAGATCTATCTATCTATCTATCTATCTATCTATCTATCTATGTAATTCCATTCTATCTATCTATCTATCTATCTATCTATCTATCTATCTAATTCAATTATATTTATCTATCTAATTCAATTCTATCTATCTATCTATCTATCTATCTATCTATCTATCTATCTGTCTGTCTATCTCAATTCTATCTATCTATCTATCTATCTATCTATCTATCTATCTATCTATCTATGTAATTCAATTATATTTATCTATGTAATTCAATTCTATCTATCTATCTATCTATCTATCTATCTATCTATCTATCTATCTATCTATCTATCTATCTATCAATCTATCTATCTACCTATCTCAGTTCTATCTATCTAACTATCTATCCATGGTAAGCAACCTATCTGTGAAATATGTAAGTTAAAGTATAACTAAAGGCAAAACTGGAGTTGGATTAGAACCCCTATCAGTTATCATTGCTGTCAGTCCTCACATGAGGTAAATTCTGCCTCGCTTTTTGTCCTGTTTACCATTATCTTTGAAATTAAAAGTAACAGAAAAACCCAAATTTTGGGTTGTCACCCAGAAAAGTAATAGAGGAGAAATCTTCCAATGGGGACCTGGGGAGTCACCAAGGAATTTCCTTAACTTGCAGGGATTTCCTCTCACTTCCTGTTTGGCTATGGGACAGGAAGTGAAGGGGAAAATCTCTGCAATGGGATAAAGATGGCAAAAATAAACCTTACAGGAGTTTTAACCCTCCCTTACCCTATCCGAGATGAAAAAATAAAAAGTTTTGCCTATAGTTCTAATTTAAGTAAAAATTAAAGTGATTTAATCTAAATATGTGTAGTAATATGTTAGATCATTATATCTAACATTTATGTACACACGGGTATTTCCTAGCACAAGTATAAATGTACTTTTATTTGAAGGAACTCTTCCATAGACAAAATGTTAGTGTTGTCACTTCAATGCCTTGTTGTTACATGTCTCAGTCCTTCCATTAGCATTTGACAAGTTGCACCCACTCTCAGCACATCAACCTATGAATAGAAATACACAAAACGGAGAAAACACCCATCTCAGCCTATTCCACCTACAAGTGACTAAAAACAACCACTGTTGTCATTTTAATACATATTATAATTACAATTGTACATTTATTTATCTAGGTAGATATTTTCAAATGGCCTATTTATAAAACAGCCAAAAAAGGTAAATAGGTTATGTAAAAATAAGATTTCCTAGCCTACAATAATTTACATAATATAATTAAGATATTATATTAAAAATCATATAATATATACTATAATGTTTTGTAAAATCTAAAGCGATTTGCCAACTCTCCTCAATTACAAGTAGCAGTCCATCGTTTTTTAAAACGTATATCCTCCAAAAAATTTACTTTTTCTACATTTAAGTTGCAACATAAATTACATCTAAACACGTGGGAATTAAACACAAAATTCTGTTGTCTTTCCATAAATATTTTTAAATTTTACAGGATGAGCATAGAAAGTCTGGGTCAGCAAAATCAAAATGTAATTAATACAAATATCCTAAAATGTTGATAACTCATTATTATCAGAAACTGAAACTGAGACTGCCATGAATAATTCATTATTTTATTTTTACTTTGTACTATTGACATTTTAAAATAATTTTACCAGTTATGTTTACTGCCTTATTTTTTCCCCCCAGCTCACAAAGTACAGCATTTTGGAAGGACAATAGCTAATATTTTTTTATTTTATTTATGTGAGTCATTTTAGAGTAGTCGTTGAGTCATTTTTCAATATCAAAGATTCCCACTAGTAATTTAATATTACTGATATATACATATATATATATATATATATATATATATATATATATATATATATATATATATATATATATATATACCGTATATATATGATATATATATATATATATATATATATATATATATATATATATATATAAAGACCCATAGATATATAGACAGATATGTTACTAGTGGGATTTTTAGAACATATACAGTGCATCCGGAAAGTATTCACAGCATCTCACTTTTTCCACATTTTGTTATGTTACAGCCTTATTCCAAAATGGATTAAATTCTTTATTTTCCTCAAAATTCTACAAACAATACCCCATAATGACAACGTGAAATAGGTTAATTTGAAATCTTTGCAAATTTATTAAAAATAAAAAAACAAAAAAAATCCCATGTACATAAGTATTCACAGCCTTTGCTCAACACTTTGTTAAAGTGGTTGTAAACCCTTAAAGACCACTTTGACATACAGGTAAGCCTAGATTAACCTCCCTGGCGGTATGATTATTTCTGTTTTTAGGTGCTGAAATCAGTACAATTGTTTTGCATGGAAATTTGGCGTTTTATATTGTAGGCCTGCAATTCTTAGGCCCCTTTCACACGAGGCGGGCTCCGCTTGCACGGAGCCCGCCTCTGTCCGCCGGCTCAGCGGGAGATCTCTCCGTTGATCTCCGCTGAACCGGCGGATGACAAGCCTCTCTCTGCTCACTGAGCGGGGAGGGGCTTGCGAGCGCCGCTGATCTCTATGGAGAGATCGGATGAAAACGGACAGTGTGTCCGTTTTCATCAGATCTCACCCGATCCGATCCCCCAGCGACGGATCTGGACGTATAGCCATACGTCTGCTTTTGGCGGATCGGACCGGGTCGGATGTCAGCGGAGATGTCTCCGCTGACATCCGACGCTCCATAGACTAACATGGAGCGCCCGTTCAGATCCGCCGTCAAAACTGACAGGCGGATCTGAACGGTCCGACCGTGTGAAAGGGGCCTTAGGAATAACTCACTTAAATCTGTCCAAACCAGAGTCTAGTAGAGATCCCGGGTATGATAAAGTTTGATAAAGTTTGAAACACAAAATCATAAATTATAATATAATAGATAACTATAAATAATTATAACAAAGAATAATATAATAATAATAAAAAATTATTCAATAATGTAATCAAATCAAAAACACTGAAATTTGCTCAGTTGCAGAATTGTCGCTGTCATTAGATTTAGTGTTTGATGACGAATTTCCCCACAAATCGCTCAATGCTGCAAGTGATTCTAATTTATTATAAAACCACTTTTGACATAAAGGGACACTTTTTGGTTGCTATGGACAATCTCCAAATTCCAGGCAGAAAAAATAGTATTTATAATAGAAAAGTGCATGCAGGGCACTGGACAGACCACTAGGGTCAAAGGGGATGTGTAATTTTTTTATACAGTACTGTGATCTGTAAGATTACAGTACTGTATATGTATTCTGTGTTTTTACTTTTTTGAATTTGGCGCCGTTCTCCGCTCCCGTGCGTCGCAACGTCGCAGGGAACGGAGCTCGGTGGCACTTGGTACTGTGTGAATCGAGCGAGGAGACGGCTCGCACACACAGCGGGAGACATCTCAATATCCAGGGGACAAGGTAAGTAACTTTCCCTGGATACTGCGATGCGATCCTGAGTCTGGCTCGGGGTTACCGCTAATGGTACTGGAAGCTCCAAGTGGACTGTCATGTGTCTTTTATTGAGGAGTGGCTTCCGTCTGGCTACTCTACAATACAGGCCTGATTGGTGGAGTGCTACAGAGATGGTTGTTCTTCTGGGAGGTTCTCTTCTCTCCAAAGAGAAACACTGGAGCTTTGTCAGAGTGACCATCGGTTTCTTGGTCACCTCCCTAAGGCTCTTCTCCCCTCGATCGCTCAGTTTGGCCAGGCAGCCCACTCTAGGAAGAGACCTGGTGCTTCCAAACTTCTTCCATTTACGGATGATGGAGGCCACTGTGCTCATTGGGACCTTCAATGCTGCAGAAATATTTCTGTACCCTTCCCCAGATCTGTGCCTCCATACAATCCTGTCTCGGAGGTCTACAAACAATTCCTCAGACTTCATGGCTTGGTTTGTGCTCTGACATGCACTGTTACCTGTGGGACCTTATATAGACAGACGTTTGCCTTTCCAAATCATGTCCAATCCACTGAATTTACCACAGGTGGACTCCAATCAAGTTGTAGAAACATCTCAAGGATAATCAGAGGAGACAGGATGGACCTGAGCTCAATGTTAAGTGTCATGGCAAAGGCTGTGAATACTTATTATGTATATGGTATTTTTTTCATTTTTTTATTTCCAATAAATTTGCAAATATTTTATACAAACTTCTTTAACGTTGTCATTATGGGGTATTTTTTGTAGAATTTTGAGGAAAATAATGAATTTAATCTATTTTGGAATAAGGCTGTAACATAACAAAATGTGGAAAAAGTGAAGCGCTGTGAATACTTTCTGGATGCGCAGTATATATTTTACTAGTGGGATTTTTTTAAAACTTATCTCCCCCACTAAAACAACTTGACCTGCATTTAGGTTGAAAAAAAATATATTTTAATTTATACACAATTCTTCAGAAATTTCAGTTGTCTTTCCATAAAAATTTTGCATGGTGAGCTTATAAAGTCTGGGTTAGCAAAATAAAAATGTAATTATTAAATGTATTTAATAATAAATGTTGATAACTAAAACATGAATACATATACATGTATATATATATATATATATATATATATATATATACACACATATATTACCAGTGGGAATTTTTGATATCGAGAAATGACTACCCTAAAATAACTCAAACTTAAACCGGTAAATTAATTTAAAAATTTCAATAGCTACAAAGTAGAATTAAATATACTATTAAACCCTTACAAACCACTTTGACCTACAGGCAAGCCTAGATTAGGGTTTACTTACCAAGAAATATCTCCTAAACCTACACGGCTTAGGAGATATTTGCAAAAAGACAGGCGCACTGAGAATATGCCGCTAGTGGCGGCTCCCGTGCGCATGCACGGGAGTGACGTCATCGTGGCTCCGGCGAATCACAGCACAGGAGCAGCGAGACCCGGAAGTCACTCCGGGATACATGGCAGCGGTGAAGATGAAGAAGAAGGACCGCTTCAGGGGCTTCGTTCTCAGGTAAGTTATTCATAACGAGCTAGTATTAGACATATGCACAACAAAAAAATTAGTTTATTTTCGTTTCGTTTTTTTCGTTTCCGAAAAAAATTTGTTTTTTTTTCGTTTCGTTTTTTTTTCGTTTCCGTTGATTCGTAACAATTCGTACATTCGTAAGTCGTCGTTGTTCGTATTCGTAACGATTCGTACATTTGTAAGAGTTATTTTTCGTTGATTCGTTTTTTCGTTAGTTTAAATTTCGTTCATTCGTTTATTGGAAATTCGGACGCATTCGTAGTTATTCGTACATTCGTAACATTTGTAACATTAGTAGATTCGTAATCGGAGCATAATTCATAATTTTATGTAATGTGTATGCTATTATTACATTTTAATAATTTACGAATCGGAAAAAAAAAGTTACGAATCGAAAACAAAAAGTTACGAATCGAAAAAAAAGTTACGAATGTACGAATTTTTTTGTTCAATCCATTCGAAGCACATTAAGCAGCACCATTGTAAGGGACACGGAAAATGACCAATTCAACAAAAAAAAAGTTACGAATGTACGAATTTTTTCGTTCATTGTCGTTGTTCCTTTTTTCGTTTTTCGGATTTTCGTTGTTTGGTTTTTCGGATTTTCGTTGCTTTTCGGATTCGTTCGATTCGAACGATTCGTTAATCGGATTCGTACGATTCAAACGATTCGTTATTCGGATTCGTTCGATTCGAACGATTCGTTCATTCGTACGAAAACGAACGAACGAAAAAAACGAAAAAAAAACTAAACGAATTGCACATGTCTAGCTAGTATGCTATGCATACTAGCTCAATATGCCTTGCAGGGTGCATTTTTTATTTTATTTTTTTGATTGGCTTTACTTCCTTTTAAACACTAATGTATAGATGTACTTTCTCCTAATTCTCGAAAACCAAAAGTGAAGTTATAAGTTGTAAAGGTAAATATATGTGTAAAAACACATATACTGTATATGTTTTCTTATTGAAAATAAAATTTATACTGTAGTATTTAATATTTAGAAGTAAATTCACAAAGCTTAAGATTGTGTTTTCATATGGTAAAACACTCTTGGCTCCTGTCAGGCATTAGCTAAGGCTGGCCATACACGGAACAAATTTCTTTCCTGCAACCACGAGAAGCCGTCCCCACTGAGAGAAGATTGTGATTATGCCTAGCAGATATAGCTGCTGCTAGCGATCATTGCAAAGCGAATACAGCAGGCTGGTTGTACCCAAGTTGATTGATCGATCAGCTTTATACATTCAGCCTGCCCATTAACGGTTCAAACCTCGGCCGGTTCCTGCTGAACCAGCTGAGATTCGAACTGCGTATGGTCGGCCTAACTCTATAATCTACTTAACAAAATAAAACTATACTGCCTAATATATACAGGTAAAGCTGATAATCAATACCGCAAGAATATTAGTACACTTAAGTGTAAGTAAACTCTAACCATAATTTTTTTGTATATGCTCCCTTTAGTTCAGTTAAATATACCATTGAGAGCATTTTATTATTCTATCTGTTCATTGAGTACAAAAAATAACTGTCAATCCTACCAGAAATCTTATGAGCTGTTAACTTCCTGTGCTCTCTGCCCCTGGACTGTTATCAGTTAGCATAGTTTCCTGCTATCTCCATGGACTAAAAACACCTCCCATGTTATGGAGAAGAGAGGGAGATGTTATGTAGTCTGAACACACTCCCTGTCTAGGCTGACAACTCTGCTCAGTGCAGTTGCCACTCTAGGACAGGAAGTGTGTCGATGGTAGGATCACCAGGTATTGCTGTGTTCATTTCCCAGGTCTGTGTACCTGCTGTGCCCATTATAAGGGGTTTCCACCATCACTGTGCTGAGTTCCAAGGTCTGTTCACCTGCTGCATCCATTTTAAAGAGTTACCACCATCTCTGCACTGAGTTCTCGGGTCTGTACACCTGCTGTGCCCATTATGAGGGGTTTCCACCATCACTGTGCTGAGTTCCCAGGTCTGTACACCTGCTGAACCCATTATGAGGGGTTTCCACCATCACTGTGCTGAGTTCCAAGGTCTGTACACCTGCTGCGCCCATCATGAGGGGTTTCCACCATCACTGTGCCGAGTTCCTGGGTCTGTACACCTGCTGCACCCATTATGAGGGGTTTCCACCATTACTAAGCCGAGTTCCCGGGTCTGTACACCTGCTGTGCCCATTATGAGGGGTGTCCATCATCCCTGTGCTGAGTTCCCAGGCCTGTACACCTGCTGCCCCCATTATGAGGGGTTTCCACCATCACTGTGCCGAGTTCCGGGGTCTGTAGACCTGCTGTGCTCATTATGAGAGGTGACCACCATCCCTGTGCTGAGTTCCCAGGTCTGTACACCTGCTGCGCCCATTATGAGGGGTTTCCACCATCACTGTGTTGAGTTCCAGGGCCTGTACACCTGCTGTGCCCATTATGAGGGGTCTCCATCATCCCTGTACTGAGTTACAGGGTCTGTACACCTGCTGTGCCCGTTATGAGGGGTCCCCACCATCCCTGTACTGAGTTACAAGATCTGTACACCTGTTGTGCCCATTATGAGGGGCCCCCACCATCACTGTGATGAGTTCCCAGGTCTGTAAACCTAGAAAAGAAAAAGGGTTGTTGGGCTTTAAAGGTTACCACTATAATCCCAACTAGAAAAGAATAGTGCTCTCAAATATATAAAATTCATAGTTTTTTTTAAACAAATTTTGAAAAAATCAGGGATGTGCAGCCAGCTCAGAAAGAGGCGTAGTGTAATGCAGCCAAATGACAGGTGCCCAACCGGGGGCCAGGTCTATACCTGGTGATCAGGGCTCTGTAATTTAATTACCGCTGATCCTGGCCATGAGTGACCCTCATGGGGGAAACACATAGTCTGCACGACTGTATACCTGCTGTGCCCATTTTGAAGAGATTCCACCATCTCTGCACTGAGTTCCTAGGTCTGTACACCTGCTGTGCCCATTAAGAGGGGCCCACATCATCCCTGTGCCTAGATCCTGGGTCAGTACACCTGTTTTGCCCATTGCAAGGTGTCCCCACCATCCCTGTCCTGAGTTCCCCGAATCTGTATGTCTGCCATGCTCATTGATGGGGCCCCATGGTGGCCTTTCTTTGTGGCATCTTGTAGTATCAGCTAAAGAAAAAATATGCTCATTGATCCTAACACAAAGTATGCCTATATATCAGGACAGATAGCAGGAGAGCTGTCAGCATCGTCAGTACAATATTAGGGCGTGAAGCTCTGTATATAAGTTGTCAGTTATTTTAAGTTATGTTCTTTGCTTTAACATATGTAAAAGAGCCAATAAACTATTAAAGGTGGGGTGCTGGACTTGGCAACACTAGTAGTACTAATTTGGGAACTTTGGTGCCTGTCCCGCTCTCCAAAATTGGTGCCCATGGGTTGGACCGGTTAGGTGGAATTTATAACTCCTTATGTGTATGAGATGGTTTGGTGATGTATGGCTGTTTATATGTTTTTTTTCCTCACTTGAATATGCTATGTGGATGAGATTTAACGTTTTTGCAATTATGTAAGTTTTTCGTAATTATTATAATGGATCCTTTGTAGACCAGAAGACTCCTGAAGAAGCAGATCATTCTGAGAAACTCGTAGACTTTGGCTCTCATTTTGTATAGTCTGTATACTCGTATTTAAGACACTCATCTTTTCAATCTCCCATGTGAACCTTTATCTAATGCATATTAAGGATGATATAATTTTAATGCCCTATTGGGCAATATTAATTGAAATTTTGTAATAAAATACAATATTATTTTACCGGATTGTTTGTGTGTAAGTCTACTATCGGAGGTATATTTAAAGATGCCTTTTTTTGTACACAGGTTTTACTAAATACCTAAGAAAGCCCCCGTCCCACCCCCAAGACCAATACCCACCACAGGGGCTGTTATGACTATAGCAAGGCCACTGTTCAGCTTTAAATTAGTAACATCATCACATTTCCAATGTCCATGTTATACAATAACCACAAGTGATTCTGATACTACTAATGAAGTCTTTATTTAAAAAAAATATATATAAAAAAATTCACATTGTTTACAGATGCAAAACAAAAAGTAATAATAAAACTATAATAGTATATACAATCAGGAGCTGTTTCTCATAATGCCTATGATCGATAGTCTTGCAATGGACTCATATTCACGCTTTGATACATCTTTGTCGCTACACAGGGAGGGATCCAGAGAGGAGATGGCGTTATGAAGACACCTGCGAATTCCTGAAAAAAAAAAGATGGAATATTATTTTAGGAGATCGAGAATAAACACTGCTAATTCTTTTTATGACAAATGATTAAAATAACAATGATTTCAGCTTCTATTGATTGAAATGGCTGTTTAACATGGTAGCTAATGAAAATTAGTTATATAGGGATGTATGGTGGTTTCTTTTTACTATGTTCTTTTTGTTTTGTTTCATACTGCTTTTTTTTTTTATTATGGTCGGGACAAAAAAAAATAAAAAGAATGTTATACAGTATATATATATATATATATATATATATATATATATATATATATTGTATAAAAAAAATTTCATTCTTTTTTTTTTTATTTACCTAAGTAGAAAAAGATACATATATATATATATATATATATATATCGAAAATGCAAAAAATGCATCGAAAATGCAAAATATTAATATATAATATATATGGAGGTTTTACTTATTATTTTATTCTGGTTGAACTAGGTGGGCTTGTGTCTTTTTAGCCTATGTATATTTACCTAAGTAGAAAAAGATACATCATAAATATATACAGTATATATACAGTATATATATATATATATATATATATATATATATATATATATATATATATATATATATATATATATATATATATATATATATATACATATATACATATATATATATATATATATATATATATATATATATATTGTATAACATTTTTTTATTTTTATTTTTGTTTATTTACCTGAGTGGAAAAAGATACACATATATATACATATATATATATATATATATATATATATATATATATATATATATATATATATATATATATATATATATATATATATATGTATATATATATATGTATATATATATATATATATATATATATATATATATATATATATATATATATATAATATATATATATATATATATATATATATATATATATATATATATATATATATATATATATATATATATATATTGTATATATTTATGTATCTTTTTCTACTTAGGTAAATATACATAGGCTAAAAAGACACAAGTCCACCTAGTTCAGCCAAAATAAAATAAAAAAAATTGAAAACCTCCATATATATTATATATTAATATTTAGCATTTTCGGTTTGAGCCAGAAGGTGGGGTATTGTTGTTAATTCTGTTGCTCAATCCTTGTCTTATAAGCAGAGTAGCTCAAGTAGACTGTACCTGTACACAGCCAAGAACAGTGAACTATCAAATCCTGAACATTATTAGGTTCTTACCAGATACTGACAGGTTCAATTAAATGAAACAAACTCTTGTGGTGATTGTATTTTTTTTTTACAAATATGTAATGTGCAATATCAATGATATATTTCTACAATGATAATGATGCATGATGGAATGATATTCCTTACCCGAATAACAGGTTTCATCATGGGAAGCATGTAGGTATCCTCTTCGGTAGGACAAAATGAGATTGGTGGTGTATATGTGTAATCTTCAAAGCTACAGTCAAACTCGTAATCACTGTCCTCATCTATAATGCTGGGGGATGGTGGGGGTGAAGAACTTTGACTGAAGAAGTCGTCTTCTGGGGTGGGGGTGGAGTATTCGTTAGCTGTGAAGGTGTTGTCATGTTCCAACATGATGATGTTTCCTGTTGGACCATAGCCAGATGTGTCAACGGTGGCAAATGAATATCGGTGGTTTTCTTCTCTCATCCTATTAAAAAAAATTAGGACATTAACTCAAGCATATACAATTTACTTCCAAAAAAAAACATATTTAAAAAAAAATATTGAAAGCATCAAGTCAGCAGTAAGTGACCACATATAACTGTTGGTTAGCATTGAGTAATCCAGACCCTCTCTTGCAGTACTGGATGTCTTTACATGTAGAAAATCACCACCTCCCTTACTATAAACTCTGCAACCCTTGTATTCTTACAGTATTGGCTCCCCTGCTCTTTAAACTTTAACATCAATTTTGGCATACGTATGTATTCAATTTATGTATAGGAAGTTTTACTCATTGCTTCTCTTTATATATTTCTCTATTGCTTCCTGAAATAAATAAAAAATAAAGCAAACAGCTAAATAACTGAGACACCATATACTGAGACCTGGAGAACAACCACAGGGAGGCCGGGGTCGTGTACTTTAATCCAATACTGTTTCTTACATGCCCTTGGTACCCCTCAGCTCCTGGCTATAGCCAGTAGACATGTGCAATTTGCTTCTTTCCGAATTCGTCGAAATTTGGCATATTCATTCATTCGGAAGTATCCGAATGAACAAAAGACTATTTGATAAATTTTTTTCGAAAACGAATATTCCAAAATAACGAAAATTCGAAAGATCGAAAATCCCAAAATTCTAAAAAATCAGAAAGAACGAAAATCCGAAAATAAGAAAGAAAATCCGAAAATAAGAAAAACATTTGGATAAATTTAGTTTTTCATATTTTCGATTATAATTAAATGAATAACCATTATTATAGGGTTTTTTTTTAATTGTTATTATTATTTATTAATAATAAATAATATTAATAATAAAAACTATAATAATAGTTATAAACATGAACGTAACGAATACAAATTTATCCAAAGGTACGAATTATCCAAAATAATGAATGGTGCATCTAAACGAATGGAACGTAACGAACACAAATGCATCCGAAGTTGCGAATTATTGAAATAACAAATACCTCATCTATATGAATGGAACATAAGGAATTCCAATGCAGCCGAAGTTACGAATTATCGAAATAACAAATGCCGATCATAACTAATGATAAACGAAAACAAAAGAATGAAACGAAAATAAACAATTTTTTGGCAGTTCACATGTCTAATAGCCAGGCAGGCTGGTGAGGATGTGTGGCCTAGTTTGCCATCAATAACGGTGCTATGGTATGTGGTCACCAACCATAGAGGGAGGACTGGTTAATGTTTATTTTTTTCGTAAGATATGATCATTGACTTACCACTGCTATATATTTTGAGAAATGCTAAAATACTGTCATAAAAGATTTTGGCTACTCACCAATAGGAGATTTCATGCGGGTTAATCCACAGGGTCAACTCTTGGGGAAAAGACAAGCCTTTCCTCTTCAGTCTGCACTGATTGCAGGCCTCTGCGATGCTCGGATCCATATCTTCTCTGGTGATCCTGATACATCTAAAAGAGAATACATTCAGAATTAGATATTACAACTGTAGTTTCTTCATCTTCTGGCCTAAAAAGGTCTGTGCACCAATAACTGATATTTTAGTTTTTGTATTTGCTGGTGAGTTAAACAAATCTGGCAGTTCCTTATATCTCTTGAGGACGCTATTGGTGGGATCTCTCATCTTGAGTTCTTGGGTCTGCTGGCAACTGTGACAGATTTTCAATTGCTAATTACTTTCATTATTTTATAGATTTTTAATTCCAAGGGTGTAACTGAAACACCAATGGTGGGCTGGAACACACAAAACTCCTGATAAGAAGTTGGAATATATGGCAGCGAGATCTCGCCATTGGAATATTCAAGACATATAAGTAATCCAACTAAGAAAGGTGAAGCAATAGATGATGGCTATTTAATAACTTCAGTTAGTCAAAGGATATTTAATAATTGTGACTTTACATTAAAAAAGACTTACCTGTATGCCTGGCGCTTTTTTGGCTCGTCTGGGAACCAGTGCCCGGTGTATTTTCGGCACAAGATCTCTGCCAGCTTTTCTCCAAACTCATGAACGATCTTTGGATCCAGCAAGTTGAATCTGTTCGACATAGTCTTGATTAATTCCACTCCGGCAATCAGCTCCTTCCTCATCTCCTCCGGGATGCCAGTGAATTTAATCATTGTATCTGTAAAGATGAAAGCACAAATATTACATTTAGTGGGCACACTTTCTTTTTACTTTTCCACAAAGGCATTGGCCCCATTCTTACACTGTAATTAGGACATGTTAAAATATGATGCAATGATAATGGGCTACACACTTTCTGTATAGTTTTGGATACAGTTATACAGTCAAGAATAATGAAAAACCCTGGTATTTTGTCTTTGTCCAATTGATTGGGAGAATTTTCCTTCACTTTTTGTCTTGAGTCACAACAGAAAGGAAGAGGAGATCTGTCCAAAGTAATGTTATTCTTTTTTTTTAACTATTTATTTCTTTATTATTTTCTTGAATACAAAACAGAACACATGTTTATACACATACCATATCGTATCATTTTTTACATTGGTGTTCCCATCCATTTTACCCCTACCCTAACCCTCCCCTCCCACCCCCACACTTCTTCTGCACAAACACTAATTTCCTTTATTTGTACTCTTTTAACTGTTTGTTAGGGGGGGCTGTAAATTTTTATTCATTTTCACCTCTTTCTCTTATCTCGTACTTATGACCCACTTTTTCTAGTCCCAATTAACTGTGCATCCTTTGTGGTGGGCAACCCATTTTCCTCAACCAAGGTTCCCATAGTATTTTAAATTTATTAAAATTTCCTCTTCTAATAAATACAACTCTTTCCTTCCATATTGTCGCGTTCATTGTGTTGACCCATTCCGTCGGATTGGGGGGTTTTACTGCTTGCCAATTTTGTGCCAACAGTTTCCTAGCCTGGAACAGGCACCTTCGTACTGCTACCATGATATTTTTTTGACCCTGACTTGATTCCGTACATCCCAGTATACAGACCTTTGCTTCTGATTTTAATTCTATCCCAAAGGTTATGTTGATAGTATCCAATACTGTCCTCCAATACCTCTGCAACTTCGGGCACCTCCACATCATGTGTATGAGATCTCCGGAGTCTTGGCATCTAGGGCATTTATCGTCTGATTTCCTCCCATACGTATACAACCTCCTTGGAGTGTAATATACTCAATGTATTAAAAATAAATGTGAAATTCGCTGTGATGGAGATAGTGACACTAGTGGCCCCTGATCTAATATCTGTTCCCATTGGTCAGTTGTTATGGCTCCTAGATCTTTCTCCCACTATTTTTCTCCACCGTATCTCTAGGAATTGATCTAATACTAATCTGTAGGTATAGATCTGAGATAATACCTTTAAGAAAGTAATTTTATTCTTAGTTAATTGTCACCAGAATAAGTATCCCCATTGAATTATATTACCTCTACTTCCGTTCCATTAAAAACTCCACATTTTAGAATTTTTTACAATCTCGCTCTCTGTGACAACAATCACAAAAATTAAATATGTAAATTTCCCCAATGGGCACATGGGCACCAATAAAAAGAACTGATAAAGGCTCCAGCCGTACTCTATCCAAAACAAACTGTCTTTAGGCACTATTTAGTAGACATGTGCACACTGAAATATTTCGTTTTGGAATTTCGTTTTCGTCCGAAAAATTTATTTATTTAGTTACTCCCAAAATGTGTTTTTATTTATTTAGTTTTGTTAAAAAATGCATTCGTCCAAAAATCTGAAATAATTAAGGTCGAATCTGTCATTGAAGGCTTATGGTGTCTGTCGAATGTTCTAAGAAGATTTAACGGAGCAGCTAAACTGTACGATGCCCCAATCGTACATTTCCGGTCGAATGTTCCGCCTACAAGCTATAGTAGAATTCTAATGTTGTATGACACTAGTAATAATTATATTTATGAATTATTATTACTAGTCAACCAACATTAGAATTTTTCTATAGCCTATGGGCAGAACATATGACCATAAATGTCCGCTCGCGCCGACTGCTTCCTCGAATCTTTATGTCGAATCTTTTCTCTCTATGTAGAATAATCTTGGACTAATAGAGTTAGGTTAGGCACATTCAACCTTTTTTGCTATTGTCTCTATAATGTTGAATCTTTTCTCTCTATTTTGAATCTTTTCTCTCTATGTAGAATAATCTTGGACTAATAGAGATAAGGTTAGGCACATTGGACCACAGGTTTGATGGACACAGATCACTATTGTCAGCGTCATGTCGAATCTCCTATCTATATTGAACTGTTGTCACAACAAAAACGAAAATAAAGCATTTGTTTATGTTGGATGTTTCGGTTTTCGGATTCTGCGCGTTCGTTATCGTTTGTTAAAACGATAACGAAAATACCCGAAATTCGGACAAAAATGCATTCGGACGAAAACGAATGCACATGTCTACTATTTAGTACACTTTGGGGTTTGGTATACTAAAGGCACATAAGGCTGTTAACTTTGAAAGGGAATTTCCCCTTGACCTTGTGAATAAGGACTTCCATCATCCAATGAAGTGCAAGCAAAAATACTTAAAAAAAAATAAATGTACATTGCATGTGATTGGCTATCCTTAGCCAATTTAATATTTGACCACATTACCTAAGCCAAAGAAAAAAAAAAAAAAACTTGAAAATTGAACAGCCAAATAGCCTTTAGGAAATCAACCCTTCTAAATGTTATAGGAGCTTTATAGTTTAAAAAAATAAATTGAAATAAATAAAAATAAATAATAAAGTTGACTGGAAACCGTCACTGTCAAAAATAATAATGCTGAAAGTGCTAGAGATGATAAAGTGTAAAATAAAATAAAAATAAATAATTTTCCATTGGACGTGCGCCAAGAAACTGCAGGACCAGATGGATGTGCTATGTGCTATTCATCAACAGTGCTAGAGTAATAATACCATAATAAAGGGGTAGAATCTGATGCAGCTCTTCTTAGAAACGAATCGGTTTCCAGGTTTTATCAATAGAGCTTGAACAAGTTGAAGTTAGAAGCCAGTTGGCTCCCATGCACAGCTGGGCCAGATTTTGCACTCTCCAGTATTAGTAAATCAACCCCACAGTATTTAATTACAAATGTAAAACAATATAAAGGAATGTAACACATGGTATATTACATACAGTAGTATAATATATATAAAGAAATCAATATTTATCCTGCCAGTACCTCAGTGTTCCTGGTGTAGATAAAGTAGATGAGATGCTCGGTCCTCTGCTCCTGGAGATACTGACCACTCTGTAATCACAAATGTTGTCTAATATCTGGGGGGCAGCCCTGTTTATATAGAACCCGCAAAACAAGGGGGAGGAGTCAGGTGATTGTTTTTTCCTTTCACTTTCTGAGAAGGTTGATTGGCTGATTTACATGACAGAGCGCCATTTTTCAGACATTGACCACACCTGAATCTGACCGCCTGAGGGCATTTCCCGCCTAAAGGGCTAAACCTTGTTATAATCCTATTTATTGTACACAAGGAACTATTTCCTTTTACTGTATCTGATTGTATCTACAAGATATAGAGATATAGATGGATACACAATATATATGAGATGTAGGTAGAAAGATCAATATATAGATAGATACATAAACAGCTATAATGTTTATTGGATGGGTTATAGTTACCTAAGTATATATAGTGATTATATTGTTATACATCTTTGGATATACATAATTTATAACATTAAATATAACACAAAGGATGTACACTACAAATAACTCTCTAATTTTACCTGATTTCATCTCTTATGTGGCGTACACACGGTCGGAATTTCCGACGGAAACAGTCCGATGGGAGCTTTTCATCGGATTTTCCGACCGTGTGTATGCCCAACGGTCTTTTTCTGTCGGAATTTCCGACGGACTTTGGATTGAGAACCTGTTCTCAATTTTTCCGACGGAAAACCTTTCTATCGGATTTTCCGATCGTGTGTATGCAATTCCGACACGCAAAATTCCGACGCATGCTCGGAAACAATTCAACGCATTCTCAGAAGCATTAAACTTCCCTTTTATAGTGCTGTCGAATGTGTTTTATGCCGGTGTGTTATTGACCGTCGGAATTTGGTGTGATCGGCAACACAGCTTGAGCGGAATTCCGTCCAAATTCCGTCGGAAAAACCGTCAGAGTTTTTTCCGACGAGAATTCCGATCGTGTGTACGCGGCATAACATATCCTGGAGATAGGTGGACAGATAGATAAAGATCCATAGCCAGATAGATAGAAATAATGTTACATAGGTTGTACTTGATGGCCTACTATGTAACTATGTATGTAATGTTTATTAGACTAGTTATATTTACTTAGATAAAGATAGATAGATAGATAGATAGATAGATAGATAGATAGATAGATAGATAGATAGATAGAATTGAGATAGATAGATAGATAGATAGATAGATAGATAGATAGATAGATAGATAGAATTAAGATAGATAGATAGATAGATAGATAGATAGATAGACAGATAGATAGACAGATAGATAGAATTGAATTAGATAGATAGAATTGAATTACATAGATAGATAGATAGATAGATAGATAGATAGATAGATAGATAGATAGATAGATAGATCTAGACCAGTGATGGAGAACCTTGTCACCCCAGATGTTTTGGAACTACATTTCCAATGGTGCTCAACTACACTGCAGAGTGCATGAGCATCATGGGAAATGTAGTTCCAAAACATCTGGGGTGCCAAGGTTCGCCATCACTGATCTAGACTATCTAGCTACCTATCTGCCCATCCATTTATATAAAATGTGCCTGTGTATTGAAGATAATATAGTATATTTATCCATCTACACAGAGATATATAACCATCTCATGAATATATATTAAATATAACCTGTCCAATAAATGTTATTGCTATCTATCCATTGATCTATATCTAGATAGATAGATATATAGATAGATAGATAGATAGATAGATAGATAGATAGATAGATAGATAGATAGATAGATAGATAGATAGATATGGATCCATTTCTATCCATCTAACTATCGCTCAGATATATTGTAGATAAAGTCAGGCAACGTAAAATGAAATAGTTAATTGTAGTAGACATGTGCATTCGTTTTCGTCCGAATTTCAGGTATTTTCGTTATCGTTTTTAACAAACGATAACGAAAGTGCAGAATCCGAAAAACGAAAGATCCGACATAAACAAATGCTTTATTTTTCGTTGTGACAACAGTTCGATATAGATAGGAGATTCGACGCTGACAATAACAATCTGTGTCCATTGAACCTGTGGTCGAATGTGCCTAACCTTAACTCTATTAGTCCAAGATTATTCTACGTAGAGAGAAAAGATTTGACGTAGAGAGGAAAGATTGCGGCTGGAATTGGGTGGAATTGCAGCTAAACTATACAGAGTCATACAGTTTAGCTGCTCCATCGAATCTTCTTTGAACTTTCGAAAGACACCATAAGCCTTCAATGACAGATTCAACCTTAATTCATTTGGATTTTCGGACGAATGCAATTTTTTACGAAAAACGAAAAAAATAAAAACGAATTTCGGGAGTAACTAAATAAATTTATTTTTTCGGACGAAAACGAAATTCCAAAACGAAATATTTCAGTGTGCACATGTCTAAATTGTAGTGTCCAATCTTTGTATTATATATAATCCTATTTATACCCATACATATATACATATACATATTTCCATAGATCTATACATGTATTCATAGATATGAATATATCCATAGATTCATACATGTAGCCATAGATAAATGTAATGTAATTAATATAAAGTAAATATATCCTGTCCAATAAATACCTATCTATCTATCTATCTA
>CM053035.1:26020908-26114440 GCA_028564925.1 Lithobates sylvaticus | reverse complement strand
GAGGGGTCTTCAACATCTCTGCGCTAAATACCCGGCTTTACACACGTACTGTGCTTATTATGAGGTGTTCCCCTCATCCCTGTGCTGAGTTCCAGGGTCTGAACACATGATGACCCTATTATGAGGGACCCCCACCATCTGAGCACTGCGTTAACACAACTGCACACCTGCTGTTCCCAATATGTGGGGTTCCCACCATCATTGCACCAAGATCCTCGGTCCACAATCACACTGTGCCCATTATCAGGGGTTTTCACCATCCCTCTACTGTGTTTCTGAGTCCGCACACCCACTGTGTCGATTATCAGGGGCTCCCACCATCTCTGCATTAAGTTCCCAAATCTGCACACCGTCTGTGCTCATTATGAGGGGTTCCATCCTTGTGTTGAGTTCCTGGATCCACACATCTTCTGTGCCTATTATGAGAGGCTCCCACCATCCCTGTACTGACCTCGAAGCTCTGCACACCCACTGCACCCATTATTAGGGGTTTCCACCATTCCTGTGTTCCTGGGTCTGTACACCTTCTTGGCCCATTATGAGAAGCTAGCACCATTTCTGTTCGTGTGCAGAGTTCCAAGGAATGCATACAAACTCTGCCCAATATGAGGGGTTTCCACCATCCCTGTGTTCCTGGGTCTATTCACCCACTGTGCCCATTATGAGGGGTTCCCACCATCCCTGCACTGAGTTTCTGGAGCTGCACACCGGCTGTGCCCATTATGCGGGGTCACTACCTTCCTTGCACTAAGATCCTGGGTCCACACACCCACTATGAAGGCTTCCTACCATCCCTGTGCTGAGTTCCTGAGTCTGCACAAATGCTGCGCCTATTACAAGGGGTTCCCACTATCCTTGCTTTTCTGGGCCTAGACATCTACTTTGCCGATTATAATGGGTTCCAACAATCCTCCCCGTGCCAAATTTTCAGGTTTGCATACCCACTGTGACCATTGTTAGATATTCTCATTACCCCTGTGTCCATTTCCTGTGTGCCTACACCTGTTGTGCCTATTAAAAGGGGTCTCCGCCATCCCTGTGCTGAGTTCCCACTTCTGTACACCTATTGTGCTCATTAGAGGGGTTCCCACCATCCCTGTGCTGAGTTCCTTGGCCTGCATACCTGCTGTGCTCACTGATGGTGCCCCATGGTGGCCTTCCTTTGTGGCATCTGGTAGTGTCCGCTCAAAAAATACAATCATTGATTCTAATATAACGTATGCCTAAATCAAGGACAGGTAGCAGGAGAGCTGTCAGCATAGCCAGCCCAGTACTAGGGAGTGGAGCTGTGGTTATAAGTTGTCAGGTGGGGGCAGCAAGGCTTTCCCAAGACATTGGGCTACCTGGGTCTCCAAGAACAAAATGCTATGGTATATACTGGCAGATTTTTTTTTTTTTTACTATCCAGAGTTAAAACAACAAGGGCAGAAGATTTAATAGATGGAAAGATGAAAAAATTACTGAAGTTCCACTTTAAGGTGAAAAATCTTAAGGCCTTAGAACCACTTTAATGGCTCCTCCTGTGTGTCTGACATCAACTCTTCTAGACTGGAGAGAACCTCTCCAACCCATAAAGACACAGTACTGAATCTGTGCTGCCATTTACACACAACCCAATTTATTTCTTTAGTTTGCCTCAACAACCTACCTAAAAGAGCCCCCAAAATCCCCCAAGCCTCCATATCCACCATGTGGGACTGTTATTGGCTATGCCAATGTTCAGCTATACATTATACACTTTATTGCATTTCCAATGTCCATATTATACAAAACCCACAATGAATTCTGATTGCTAATAATGTCTTTATTAGAAAAAAAAAAAAAGAAAAACATATTTATCTACAGATTGAAAAAAAAAAAAAATAATAGTAAATCTCTAAAAGTATATACAGCCGGGAGTTCCTTCTCATAGTGCCTACAATCAAAAAGCTTGTGTTGGGTCTACAGCCATTTGTCGGTATAATTCTCTTGCCCTCCAAGCAGGGATTTAGAGATCTGCAGGGAAAAAAAAAAGAAAATAGAATATATTTTTAGATTTTTCTCTTTAAGAAGAAACGGTGATTATATATGCAACTTGATGAAGGACGGAATTCCTGTCCGAAACTGTGCAGTCGTTATTTGTATATGCATGAAGATTGAAGTAAAACGCTTTTGAATAGAAACTGAGATTTCTCCAATTTTTTGTTATATATCTGGTGGAAGTAGGAGTACCACATCAGATGTGAATCTCTTTAGAAAAAGAGACGGCATAGGCGTCCTACCTTGTTTTAATATATATATAAATCTATATATATATATATATATATATATATATATAGAGAGAGAGAGAGAGAGAGAGAGATAGATAGATATAAATATAGATTTTTTTTTAATTATTATTATTTAAATATTTATTTACTATTATTAATATTATTATCATAATTTTAAAAAAAAAATTTGTACCAAACAAAATAACATATAACAGCTAAGCACAAACCAGCATATTATTATTAAAATATTTTAAGAATATATACAACATTTTAAATAAATAAATAAATATATATATTATATACAGTATATATTGCACATACCCAGGAAGACTGCGGGGGGGGGGGGGGGGACTTCTGCTTTCTATCGCCTAGGCGATTGAAGTGGATATAGGAGCAGGTACCTGCCAAAATCGGGTACACGCTCCCCCCTCCCTAAACATGGCATTACTGAAAGAGGATCGGGGTTGGAGGCAGAACTTCCCCTTTTGGGTGGAGCCCCTCTTTAACTTTAAATTAAAAAAACTCTTTTGGTCAATTTATAATTTTTGAAAATACCTATGGAATGTACAGTATCAATGATCATATTTCTTACCCGTGTTCCAAGTTCCATGCTGGAAACCCGCCAGATGTTTTCTTCAGGAGGAGTACATGAGGCTGGCGGTGTATTATCTTGAGTACTACCGCCATTCCCGCTATCACTGTCACTGGGGGATGATGGGAGTGAAGAAAGTGCGATGGAGATGTCCTCAAAGAAGTTATTTTCCTGTCCCATCATGATGTCAATTTCTGAAGCAACAAGGGACTCCGTCCCAAAGATGCACAATGTATATGTGTGGTTGTCTATTGCCACCCTATTAATAAATGAGAGGACGTTAACTCAAGCCTATACAATCTACTTATAAAAAAAAATAAAAAATAAACACATTTAAAAAATATTGAGAGCGTTAAAGCAGCAGCAGCAAGCAGTCACTTATTATCATTTCTTAGAATTGAGTAAACCAGATCCTCCATCTCCTCTCTTGCAGCAATGGAGGATAATCTCAAATTAAAAGAAAACATCCCCCACCATGTTACAATAAACTTTTCAACCCTTGCATCCTTATAGTTTTGGCTCTTTAAACTTTAATATAAATTTTGGGCATAGACATGTATTTACTTTATATGTAGGAAGTTTGCTTCTCGTTATACGCTTCCTTAAATACAAGAGCACTTAAATAACTGAGAAACCATGTATCTGGAAAATTATAACCACAAAGAGGCCGGGGGTCACGTACTTTAATCTAATGTTGCATCATCCATGCTCCTGGTTACCCTTAGCTCCTGGCTATAGCCAGGCAGGCTGGTGAAGATGTGTGGCCTAGTTTGGTATCAGTAATGGTGTCATGGTAAGGGGTCACCAATCACAGTAGCTTGTTAATGTTAAGGTTAAGTTTACCTTAAGATACAATCACTATCTTAATACTGCTATATACTGTATACTGAGAATTGCTAAAATATTTTCATATAAGGATTTTGAATACTCACAAAACAGAGACATCATTTGGGTTAATCCACAGGGTCATCTCGTCAGGCAAACACAAGTCTGTGTATTTGAGGCCACATTGAGCGCAGGCCTCTAGGATGCTTGGATCCATCATGTTTTTGTTGCTCCTTATACATCTGAAAAAGAACAGAGTCAGAATTAAATATTACACCATAAATTGGGTCTGTCATTTCTTTACCTTCTGGCCTACAAAGGTCTGTGCACCCATAACTGATATTTTAGTTTTTGCATTTGCCGGTGAGTTAAACCATCTGGCAGTTCCTTATATCTCTTGAGGACCCTATTGGTGAGATCTCCCAGCTTGAGTTCCTGGGTCTGCCGACCAAGTGTGGCCATTATGATGGCTTTCCAATTGCTAAATATTTTCTTTATTTTATATATTTTTAATTCCACAGGCTTAACTGAAGCACCAAAGGTGGGTGGGAACACAAAACTCACGATAAAGAGTTGGAAGGGAGATCTCACCATTGGAATCTCCAAGACATAAAAGTAATCCAAGGCCAACTCAACCTACCATGAAAGGTGAAGCATTGTGGTTGATTTACTAAAAATGAAGCATCTGTGCATAGTACTCAATCAGCTTCTAACTTTAGCTTGTTCAATTAAGCTTTGACAATAAAACATAGAAGCTGATTGATTACTATGCACCCGATTCTGTGTGCACCAGTTTTAGTAAATCTCACTCATTGGACAATGGCCATCTAATGTCTTCAAATAGTCAAAGAATAGTAAATAGAGTAAAAAAAAAAAACGTACCTGTATGCCTGGCCCTTTTTAGGCTTGTGCAGGAACCAGTGCCCGATGTATCTATGGCACAAGATTATTGCCAACTTTTCTCCAAACTCGTCAATGATATTTTGACTCAGCTGCTGGAATGTGCTTGCCAGATCCTTGATTACATCCACTCCGGCAAGCACCTCGTCCCTCATCACCAGAGGGATACCAGGTAATAACATCATGGTATCTGGAAAGACAAAAAGCACTAACGTTATATTTTACATTGAGTGGAGACACGTTCTTTTTACTTTTCCACAAAGGCGTTGGCCCTGTTCTTACATTGTAATGACACTTAAGGCATGTTAATATCATGCAATGATAATGAGCCGGGGAGCTCCTTTAGCATGCCTTAAACCATATCCAAAACCTAAATTCTCTTTTTTGTTTTGGAAACAGTAGAGAATAATTAAAACTCCTATCATTTTATTGTCTATGTCCAGTTGGGTGGATTTTCCTTTACTTTTTGTCTTGAGTCACAACAGGACTTACGAGGAGATCTCTGCAAAGTAATTTTTTTCTTAGATAGTTTCCACCAGAACAAGTGGTCCCCATTGGATCATTTTCCCTCTCGTTCTGTTCCAGTGAAAATGCTATATTTTTTATTTTTTTCGCACTCTGTGATAATAATCGAAAAGACTAATAGGGTAAATCTCAACAACGGGCACACGGACAGCAATACAAAGAACTGATAAAGGCTCCAACCCTACTTTATCTAAAACAAACTGGGATTGATTTACTAAAATTGGAGAGTGTAAAATCTGGTGCATTGGGGTTGCATTTGCTGGTGAGTTAAACCATCTGGCTGTTTCTTATATCTCTTGAGGACTCTATTGGTGAGATCTCCCATCTTGAGTTCCTGGGTCTATTGACCAAGTGGGGCCATTATGACGGCTTTCCAATTGCTAAATATTTCCTTTATTTTATATATTTTTAATTCCACAGGCATAACTGAAACACCAAAGGTGGGTGGGAACACACAAAACTCCCGATAAAGAGTTGGAAGGGAGATCTCACCATTAGAATCTCCAAGACATAAAAGTAATCCAAGGCCAACTCAACCTATCAAGAAAGGTGAAGCCCATTGGGGTTGATTTACTGAAGGCAAATAGGTTGTTAACTTTGAAAGAGAATGTTTCCTTGGTTTTGTGAATAAGGTGAATCTCTGTTGACTTCCATTATCCAATAATTATTATTTTTTTTTTAATCCTTGCATTTGATTGGGTATTCTTAGCCAAGGTGATTTTTCATCACATTAGCTAAGCTAAGGAAACATTCCCCTGCAAAGTGAACAGCCAATTTTCCATTATTTTGGCCAGTGATAGTTTCTAGTGAATTTTATTTATTTTTCAACTTGTTTTTAACTATCAAACTGCTATAAGTCTTTAAGACTTATAGCAGTTTGATAGTTAAAAACATCAGTTGAAAAAGAAATAAAATTCACTAGAAACCATCACTGGTCAAAATAAAAAGACTAGCAAACATAAATCATTTTACAATAAACATAAGCCAAGAAAGTTGAGGACCAGATGGATGTTCTATGTGCTATCCATCCATACTGATATAATACCATAACAAAGTATTTAATTACAAATGTAATGGATTATAAAGGTATGTAACATATGATATATTACATACAATAATATAACATATATAAAATAATCAATATTTATCCTGCCCATACCTTAGTGTTCCTGGTGTAGATAAAGTAGATGTGAGGCTCGGTCCTCTGCTCCTGGGGAGATACTGACCATGCCGTATTTAAAAATGTTGTCTAATGTTGGGGGGGCTTTCATGTTTATATAGGACCTGCAGCACAAAGGGGAGGAGTCAGGTTAATGTCACTTTCTAAAAAGGTGATTGACTGATTTACATGACAAAGCGCCCTTGTCCAGACATTGTCCAGACATCAACCAGCCATCAACCAGACACTGACCACACCTAAAAATTGACTTTCTGAGGACTCTCCCTCTAAATGTGCTAAACTTTATTATAATCCAAACTATTGTACACAATGAACTATTTCCTTTTAACTGTACCTGACATTGTCTGCAATATATTTGAAATATAGTTTTTTTGCTTCTTTTTTTTTTTGCTTTTTTTGTGTCAAAGCTTAATTGAGCAAGCTGAAGTTAAAAGCTGAAAAGATGAGTTTCCATGCAGAGCTACACCAGATTTTGCACAGTTTTAGTAAATCAACACCATAGATAGTGATCAGTAGATAAATACATAGCAATAATGTTTATTTATATTTATCGGAAAGGTTATAGTTACTTAGGTGACTGTATTATTTACATAGATATATACTGTATCTTTGAAAATATGTATAACTAGGATTATATACAATACAAAGATTTTACACTACAATTTACTATTTTATTTTTCTGTGCCTGATTTTATCTATAGTATATATGGAGATACATGGGCAGATATAAAAAAAAAATACATAGATAGGAATAATGTTTATTAGATGGGTTATAGTTACTTAGATAAACGTATATTAATTACATATATGTATACAGTATCTTTAGTTATAGATATATTATTATATATAATACATAGATTGTACACTACAATTATGAATTTTACTGTGCCTGCTTGTATGTACAATGTATCTGAGAAATAGTTAGACATATAGATATAGATCTATAGATAGATAGATGGATAGTTTATTGGACAGGATACAGTTATTTAGATGAACATATATTAACAAATGTTAATTACATAGATAGATAGATGTTAATGTTAATTAGATAGATAGATAGATAGATAGATAGATAGATAGATAGATAGATAGATAGATAGATAGATAGATAGATAGATAGATAGATAGATAGATAGATTATTGGACAGGATACAGTTACTTAGAGGAACATATAATAATTACATTAAATAGATAGATAGATAGATAGATAAATTGTACAAAAAATCTGACACATTAAAAAATAATAGTTAATTGTACAGTATATTTATATTCATATTTATACTAATATCCAACAATATATATCATATACTATATACTGTATGTTATGTGTAATTAATATAGCCCATCCAACGAACATTGCTCTATCTATCTATCTATCTATCTATCTATCTATCTATCTATCTATCTATCTATCTATCTATCAATCTATCTATATATCTATGTATCTATCTATCTATCTATCTATCTATCTAAGATCTACATATCTATCAATTATCAAATTATCATCAGTCAATTTATCTATCTATTAATCATTATCTTACCTATTTATTATCTATTTACCTACAGTATCTATCTATCTATCTATCTATCTATCTATCTATCTATCTATCTATCTATCATATCTATCTATCTATCTATCTATCTATCTATCTATCTATCTATCGCTCTACCTATCTATCTATCTATCTATCTATCTATCTATCTATCTATCTATCTATTGCTCTACCTACCTATCTATCTATCTATCTATCACAACCTACCAGTGCAATATGTAAATTAAGTATGTATAGAAAATATGTAAATTTGGGTATTATATTAAATATCTAACATATATATACAGTATCTGTGTAGCTAATTTTCATTAATGTAGTATTCCACCTAATCTGCAATATATACATGGATATATATATATATATATATATATATAGATATAGATATATCTATAAATTTATATATATAAATCTATAGATATATATATAATATATTTATAAACCAATTTCTTTGAACCGCAGTCTAATATCTGGCAATGTTCAAAGCTTCTCCTTTCTGGCACAATTATAGATGTAGTTTGTAGTCAGTCTTCATAGACAAGATTTTCCACTGTTAAACGTCTTTATAATATGACCCAATCATTTGTCCGATTGATCGATCTCTATGCAGTTGTAATAATCTGGATGATCACATCTCAGTGTAATATTTTCCTTGCACTTGGCAGCACAATGTTGCGAAATTAGGCGATGGGTGGGGGTCTCCCTGTGGCATTTCCTAACCAGCTACCCTATAGAGGGGTCTGTAACTTCAATGCTTTTTTTGCACAACTCCCAATCCTCCCATTACCATTTGAAAAGTTGCACCCACTCTCAGCACATCAACCTATGAATAGAAATAGACAAAACAGGGAAAACACCCATTACAGACTAGTTCACCTGCAAATGACTAATAACTACATATGCTACCAGTTCAATTCATATTATAATTACAATTATTTACATCGAGGTAGATTAGCAAACCTGAACTTTTTATAGCTACTAAAAATATAAAGCAGCCAAAAAAATAAATGTACACTGATAAAAATGATTCTGTTGGCTTGTAATTTTACCATAACAATTTTAAATTTTTTAACAAATAAATAAATGTTAAATAATTGACTTTGATATTTGAAGTACCTTACTTAATTTTCATTAGTTCTTAAAACACACCTTTTACATTTACAAAAATAATGTATAATATTGAGTAATCTAGACAAAACTTTTAAGGTATGTGCATTGCCATATTCTAATTGAGTTACATTTACTTAAAAAAAATATTAATTTGACTGAAATTGCGGAAGCAGATGTTTGCCAGTCTTTTCTAGTTTGTTTAGCAAAAAATAAAAAAAAACAGTGGTGATCAAATACCACCAAAAGAAAGCTCTATTTGTGAGAAGAAAATGATTAAAAAAATTATAAAAATGTAGTTTGGGTACAGAGCTGAGGCTGTCAGTCACAGGCTGTGTGCTGGAGATCCCTCCCAGTCACCTTTTTCTCTTGGTGTCAGGAAAACCTGTCAGAAGTCACTAATAGCAGAGGAAAAAAGCAGCAGACAGAAATTACACTTAGAGCTCTTCATTGAGACAAGTACACACTATAGAGGGATATGCTTTGTTCATATTTCATATCTGAGGTTTACAACCACTTTAACCACCTCCCACCCACACTATAGCTGTGTCCTTTGGACACAGATGTTCAAAGATCGGGGTAAAGAAACAATCAGAGCGGCTCTTTACCATGTGGCCAGCTCTGATCACAGTTTAAAAAGGTTTTGTCGGTTATCGTCAGTCTTCTTTATTATAAACAATAAATGTTCATTTGTTTTGAAAGCCTGTTTCATGAGACTATTCCTTTTTTTTTTTAAACTTATTGTTTTAATATTAAATAAAAACCTTCAAACATATATCAAATACATTTGGAAAATAAGTTTTACCAAAAAAATAAGTTAATATCACTTAAAACTATGGTTCCAGACAAGTGGTGTAGTGGCGTAGTGGTTAGCAGTGTGGTGTAGTGGTTAGCACTTTCACCTTTCAGCAAAGGGATTGCTGGTTCAAATCCTGACCACTACATTATCTGTATGGAGTTTGCATGCCCTCCCTGTGCCTGCAAGGGTTTTCTCACATACTCAAATGACATGCTGGTAGAGAAATTGGCCCTAGTATGTGTATGTATGAATGTGAGTTAGGGATCTTAGATTGTAAGCTCCTTGAGAAGAGGGACTGATGTAAATGTATATGTAAAACGCTGTGTAAACTGACAGTGCTATATATGTACCTGGAATAAACCAATAAGTTAATGTATGTATTCCTAACTTCCTAACTTATGGTGTATAAACTGAAAAAAATGAGTAGGCTTTACTTGAACCTATGGTCTATAAACTGAAAAAATTGAGTAGGCTTTACTTGAACCTATGTTCTATAAACTGAAAAAAATTGAGTAGGCTTTACTTGAACCTATGGTCTATAAACTGAAAAAATTGAGTAGGCTTTACTTGAACCTATGGTCTATAAACTGAAAAAATTGAGTAGGCTTTACTTGAACCTATGGTCTATAAACTGAAAAAATTGAGTAGGCTTTACTTTAACCTATGGTCTATAAACTGAAAAAATTGAGTAGGCTTTACTTGAACCTATGGTCTATAAACTGAAAAAATTGAGTAGGCTTTACTTGAACCTATGGTCAATAAACTGAAAAAATTGAGTAGGCTTTACTTGAACCTATGGTCTATAAACTGAAAAAATTGAGTAGGCTTTACTTGAACCTATGGTCTATAAACTGGAAAAATTGAGTTGGCTTTACTTAAAACTATAGTTCCAGACAGGTTACAGTATGTATTCCTAACTTATAACACTAAGGTCTATAAACTGAAAAAATTGAGTTGGCTTTACTTAAAACAACAAAGGTGAAAACATGAAAAGTCTAATGAGTCAGACAAGAATAAGTTCAGTAAACAGTACTTAAAAAGCTGATGCAAATAGTTGCCTCAATTTTTTTGAGTAGACCAAGCACAATATTTTTACAGTGTATCTTTAAAAAAATTAAACGGGTTGTATAAAAATAGATTTTTCTGTAAATAATTGGGAGCTTATAATAATTTAATATTATGCAATTAATATAATTTATTATAAAAGCATATAATATATACCATAATATAATGCATGATATATGTTATTAACATTTTTTTATAACTTATCTCCTCCACTGAAATAACTTTACCTACATTCAAGTTGCAACAAAATTTTAATTAAATTTAAGCAATGGAGAAAAGGGAATTGAGTGGAAAATTGTTGTCTGTTCATAAAATATTTTTACGATTACAATTTTACACAATGAGATTAGACAGTCTGGTCAAAATCAAAATGTAATTAATCACAATATTTAAAAATGTTGATAACTAAAAAAATGTCAAAAATGAAATAAATATATATATATAAAGGGTTTCCACCATCCCTACCATCCCAGTGCTGACTTCCTAGGTCTGCACACCTACTGAGCCCATTATTAGGGCTTCCCACCATCCCTGTGCTGAGTTCCTGGGTCTGTACACCTGCCGTGCCCACTATGAGGGCTTCCCACCATCCCTGTGTTGAGCTCCTGGATCTGCACACCTGCTGTGATCATTATGAAGGGCTCCCACCATCCCCACCATCCCTACTATCCCTGTGCTAAATTCCTAGGTCTGTACACATATGAGGGGCTCCCACCATTCCGGTGCTGAGTTCCTAGGTCTGTACATATGCTTTGCCCATTTTGAGGGGCTCACACCATTCTGGTGCTGGGTTCCTAGGTCTGTACACATACCAAGCCCATTATAAGGGAGGCTCCCACCCTCCCAGTGCTGAGTTCCTAAGTCTGTACACATACCAAGCCCATTATGAGGGGCTCCCACCATCCCAGTGCTGAGTTCCTAGGTCTGTACACCTACTGTGCCCATTATGAGGGCTTCCCACCATCCCTGTGTTGAGCTCCTGGATCTGCACACCTGCTGTGCTCATTATGAGAGGCTCCCACCATCCCTGTACTAAGTTCCTAGGTCTGTACACCTGATGTGCCTATTATGAGGGCTTCCCACCATTCCAATGCTGAGTTCCTAGGTCTGTACACCTGCTTTGCTCATTATGAGGGGCTCACACCATTCTGCTGCTGAGTTCCTAGGTCTTTAAACCGGCTGTGCCCATCATGAGAGGTGCCCACCATCCCTGTGCTGAGTTCCTAAGTCTGTACACCTACCGAGTCCATTATGAGGGGCTCCCACCATCCCAGTGCTGAGTTCCAAGGTCTGTACACCTGCTGTGCTCATTATGAGAGGCTCCCACCATCCCTGTACTAAGTTCCTAGGTCTGTACACCTGCTGTGCCTGTTATGAGGGCCTCCAACCATTCCGGTGCTGAGTTCCTAGGTCTGTATACCTACTGAGCCCATTATGAGGGGCTCCTACTATCCCTGTACTAACTTCTTGGTCTGCACACCTGCTGTGCCCATTATGAAGGTCTACCACAATTTCGGTGCCAAGTTCCTACGTCTGTACACCTGCTGTGCCCATTATGAGGGGCTCCCATCATCCCTGTGCTGAGTTCCCAGGTCTATACACCTGCTGTGCCCACTATGATGGCTTCCCACCATCCCTGTGTTGAGCTCCTGGATCTGCACAACTGCTGTGCTCATTATGACGGGTTCCAATCATCCCCACCATCCCTACCATCTCTGTGCTGAGTTGTTCTTAGGTCTGTACACCTGCTGTGCCCATTATGAGGGTCTACCACAATTTCGGTGCCAAGTTCCTACGTCTGTACACCGGCTGTGCCCATTATGAGAGGCTCCCACCATTCCAGTCCTGAGTTCCTAGGTCTGTACACCTGCTGTGCCCGTTATGAGGGCCTCCCACCATTCCGGTGCTGAGTTCCTAGGTCTGTATACCTACTGAGCCCATTATGAGGGGCTCCCACTATCCCTGTACTAACTTCTTGGTCTGCACACCTGCTTTGCCCATTATGAGGGGCTCACACCATTCTGTTGCTGAGTTCCTAGGTCTGTAAACTGGCTGCGCCCATCATGAGAGGCGCCCACCATCCCTGTGCTGAGTTTCTAAGTCTGTACACCTACCAAGCCAATTATGAGGGTCTCCCACTATCCCAGTGCTGAGTTCCTAGGTCTGTATACCTACTGTGTCCATTATGAGGGCTTCCCACCATCCCTGTTTTGAACTTCTGGGTCTGCACACCTGCTTTGCTCATTATGAGGGGCTCCCATCATCCCTGTGCTGAGTTCCTAGGTCTGTACATCTGCTGTGCCCATTATGAGGGGCTCACACCATTCCGGTGCTGAGTTCCTAAGTCTGTACACCTGCTGTGCCCTTTATGAGGGGCTACCACCATTCCGTTCCTTGGTTCCTAGGTCTGTACACCTGCTGTGCCCATTATGAGGGGCTCCCACCATTCCGGTGCTGAGTTCCTAAGTCTGTACACCTGCTGTGCCCATTATGAGGGGCTCCCATCATCCCTGTGCTTAGTTCCTAAGTCTGTACACCTACAGATCCCATTATGGGGGGCTCCCACCATCCCAGTGTTGAGTTCCTAGGTCTGTACACCTACTGTGCCCATTATGAGGGCTTCCCACCATCCCTGTCTTGAACTCCTGGGTCTGCACACCTGCTTTGCTCATTATGAGGGGCTCTCACCATTCCGGTGCTGAGTTCCTAGGTCTGTACACCTACTGTGCCCATTATGATGGTCTCCCACCATCCCTGTGCTGAGTTCCTAGGTCTGTACACCTGCTGTGCCCATTATGAGTTCCCTCCATCCTTGCACCAAGTTCCTGCATATGCACACATTATGAGGGGTTCCCATTGATACTGTCCTGTGTTTCCAGGTCTGCAGTCTTCCTGTTTCCATCATGAGGGGCTCCCACCATCCCTGCTGAATTGTGGCTTTATTTTATATCATATAGAATGTAGTAGAGGAGCTGGAACACACATTGGTGGGCAGGAACACCTAATACTCCCAGGAGGACAGGAACTGAGTCAGGAACTATAGCTGGGAGATATCAATGCTGGAGGAACCAATACATTTAAGAAGCCAGGGACTGACTCAGCCCACCCGGCTCCCCTTATTACTAAAATACCATTCTTGGATGAAATTACCCTTTAAACAGGTTTTTGTAATGGTGCTACACTGACCAAACTGCAATGCAATCCAAATGAAGGTTTGCTTTGAAATATACCTACAGCCAAAACATCTGCTTCCTGTCATGAAGATACAGTAATGGGAATTCAAATCTGACAGGGAGTCTAACATCTCATCACTCCATCTAAATTTTTGAAAAGTTTTCTTTTTTGACTATAGCTATGTTAAAGGGAACTGCATTCTCAATATTTACCACTAGATGGCAGAGGACTCCACCAAATGATGGAGCCGCAAGCCAGATTGGTCTATAACGTCTTATCTGTGATAAATGCAATATAAATAGTATACAGTTTTCTCCAGTGTAATACTTATTTTTGTTCTTGTTATTTTTACTCTCTGCCTGTAAAAAAAAAAAGAATACATGTCATATCATCCCACCCTTCTTACCTTATTTAGATTTTAATTATTCTGATCTGAGAATTCCATAAACTGCCATTGCTAACTTCCTTTTGAAAATGCTGGTTGCCTGACGCTCTCATGATCTCAGTCGCTGTTCTCTAACTAGTAAAATATATATCGATCTGCCAGAAATCCAGTCTGCTCCTCATTTGTTGTTTCAGGTGACAACACTACCTCTGCTGCACTGAAGTCCCAACCAGGGTCATCAGCACTCTGTGGCGGACTGGCCACTCGGGCACTGCCCGAGGGCCCCGGGCCACTAGGGGGCCCCATCAGGGTTGCCAGCCTCAGTAAAACAAGGGACAGTATGTAAAAATCTGTGTTTTTTTTTTACATCTGTCTCTGAAATGTCCCTTACCGACATCCTTTTGGTCTAAAAATCCAGAGATTATAGCTGCCCCACCTCTCCAGTACCTTCTCAGCCAATAGAAGCATGTCTGTATATACTGTGTGTACATGCATGTGCATACTGTGTGATTGTATACTGTGTGATTGTATACTGTGTGTGTATACTGTATGTATACTGTGTGTATACTGTGTGTATACTGTGTGTACATGTCTGTGTATACTGTGTGATTGTATACTGTGTGGCCCCATAATCTCTGATTGCCTGGGGGCCCCATAATCACCTATTGCCCGGGGGCCCCATGAGTTGTCAGTCCGCCCCTGTCAGCACTGACTACAGAATTCCACCTACGTGATTTTTATTTCCAAGCAAACCAACGCTGCTGCATTGACTCTCAAGAGCCTGCACACTTACTGGGTGTAGGAAAAGGTACTGTATCTTGGGAGATGTAGTTCTGGGAGCAGAGCAGGAACACAGATAACAGGGGAGCTGAAGAACATACATTTATTACCAGACATTAGACCTTGGAATAGTGCCCCATCATTGGTATCAGTGGGAGGAATAGTGCCCCATTGTTGTGTCAGTGGGAGGAATAGTGCCCTATCATTTGTATCAGTGGGAGGAATAGTGCCCCATTGTTGGTGTCAGTGGAATGAATAGTGCCCCATCATTGGGATCAGTGGGAGGAATAGTGCCCCACATTGGTGTCAGTGGGAGGAATAGTGCCCCATCAGTGGGAGGAATAGTGCCCCATCAGTGGTATCAGTGGGATGAATAGTGCCCCATCATTGGTATCAGTGGGAGGAATAGTGTCCCATCATTGGTATCAGTGGGAGAAATAGTGCCCCATTGTTGGAATCAGTGGGAGGAATAGTGCCCCATCATTGGTGTCAGTGGGAGGAATAGTGCCCCATTGTTGTTGTCAGTGGGAGCAATAGAGCCCCATCATTGGTGTCAGTGGAGGAATAGTGCCCCATTGTTGGTGTCAGTGGGAGGAATAGTGCCCCATCATTGGTGTCAGTGGGAGGAATAGTGCCCCATCATTGGTATCAGTGGGAGAATAGTGCCCCATCATTGGTATCAGTGGGAGGAATAGTGTCCCCATCATTGGTATCAGTGGGAGGAATAGTGCCCCATCGTTGGTGTCAGTGGAAGGAATAGTGCCCATCATTGGTATCAGTGGGAGGAATAGTTCCCATCGTTGGTATCAGTGGGAGGAATAGTGCCCCATTGTTGTTGTCAGTGGGAGCAATAGAGCCCCATCATTGGTGTCAGTGGGAGGAATAGTGCCCCATCATTGGTATCAGTGGGAGGAATAGTGCCCCATTGTTGGTGTCAGTGGGAGCAATAGTGCCCCATCATTGGTATCAGTGGGAGGAATAGTGCCCCATTGTTGGTGTCAGTGGGAGGAATAGTGCCCCATTGTTGGTGTCAGTCATTGGATTTCATTGGATTTTAGTTCTTTCAATCATGGAGACTCATCGTCACATGTGGGAGTTACCTGGGGCAGTCTGCATACAGATCCACCACTTGCATCAGGCCTGAGGGCTGTTGAGATGAGCACTGAGGGTGCTGTGATGGTTCCAGGAAGCTCTGTACAGCATCCTACTGGCCCCTCCCACCAGTCATGATCTGCCAGTCTTTCATAGAGAAGTGCAGAGACCCAGCGATGACATCACTATATCTAAAATAAGGTATGTAATGAAAATAGAAACATTTCATTTACAAATGTCATTAACATGTTGACGTTGGGGGTAGGAGGAACCAGGGAAGGGAAAACTTAAAGTATAACTATAGGGAAAACTTTTTGTTTTTTTAATTTTGGATATAGTAAGGAAGGGTCAGGTTTTTTTTGTCATCTGTGTCCCATGGAGGAGATTTTCCTTCACTTCCTGTCCCATAGCCAAAAAAGGAAGTGAGAGGAAATCCCTGCAAATTAAGGGAATTCTTTGGGGACTGACCACGCAATTGTCATTCAAAATGCGACAGCGCTGAAAGCTAAAATTTTCCTTGGCAGGAGAGGGGGGTGAAGTGCCCGGTATGGAAGTGGTTAAATGCCTAATTGCACCTTTTTTGGTTGCCAGATTTTTCAACAGTCTTCTATGCAATAAATGAGATGAGATCGAGGCCACACTGCAGATCTTGTCAGTTGATTTTGGCTTTCCAGCAGCAGAAGTGAAGATCCGAGGGGGCGTAACTTGGAGACTCATCGTCACATGTGGGAGTTACCTGGGGCAGTCTGCATACAGATCCACCACTTGCATCAGGCCTGAGGGCTGTTGAGAGGAGCACTGGGGGTGCTGCGATGATTCCAGGAAGCTCTGTACAGCATCCTACTGGCCCCTCCCACCAGTCATGACCTGCCAGTCTTTCATAGAGAAGTGCACAGACCCAGTGATGACATCACTATATCGAAAATAAGGTATGTAATGAAAATAGAAACATTTCATTTAAAAATGTCATTAACATGTTGACGTTGGGGGTAGGAGGAACCAGGGAAGGGAAAATTTAAAGTATAACTATAGGGAAAACTTTTTGTTTTTTCATTTTGGATATAGTAAGGAAGGGTCAGGTTTTTTTTTTTTGTCATCTGTGTCCCATGGAGGAGATTTTCCTTCACTTCCTGTCCCATAGCCAAAAAAGGAAGTAAGAGAAAATCCCTGCAAATTAAGGGAATTCTTTGGGGACACCCCCAGGTCACCAGAATTAGTGTCCCCATTGGAAAATTCCCCCTCTATTACTTTTTTTTTTTCATTTTCACTTTCAATGATAATGGTAAACAGGACAAAAAACTGACAGGGGTTCTAATCCATCTCCACTCTATCCAAAACTAATAAAAAAAAATTTGCCTTTAGTTTATACTTGAAGCTGAATAAACTTCATCTTTAACCACTTGCCGCCCGCCATATAGCAGAATGAGGGCGGCAATGTGGTTGTGATATCCTGACCAGACGTCATATGACGTGCCCGCGCGGGGGGGGGGGCGCACAGCGTGGCGATCGGAGGTGCTGTATGTCAGTCTGACACACCACAACTCTGATCGGGGTATGAAGACTCTGGCAGAGGCTTCATACCACGTGATTGGCTGTGACCAATCACAGCTGATCATCATGTGAACCAGGAAGTGTCAGTAAATGTTTTTTCTCGGTTCATGCTGACAGGGAGAGACGATCGGCGGCTCTCCTGTCAGAGGGGGGGGGGGTCTGTGCTGATAATCAGCACAGACCCCATTAAAAGGTGCCCATCAGCTGCCAATCAGTGCCCAACACCTGCCAGCCTGTCCACATTATAAATGTCTGTCAGTGCCCATAACAGTGCCCACAACAGTGCCAATCAGTGCCCCATCAGTAATGCCTGTCCGTGCCCCATCAAAGTGCCACTCAGTAATGCATGTCAGTAGCTCCTCATCACTGTTGCCTATCCAGTGTCACCTATCAGTGTTGCCTATCCAGTGCCGCCTATCAGTGCCCATCAATTGTTTTTTCGTTTATAGCGCAAAAATTTAAAACCGCAGAGGTGATCGAATACCACCGAAAGAAAGTTCTATTTGTGGGAAAAAAAATTATAAAAATTCTGTTTGGGTACAGCGTTGCATGACCGCGCAATTGTCATTCAAAGTGCGACAGCGCTGAAAGCTAAAAATTGTCCTGGGCAGGAGGGGGGGGGGGGGGGGGGGGGGGGGGGGGGGGGGGGAAGTGCCCGGTATGGAAGTGGTTAAATGCCTAATTGCACCTTTTTTGGTTGCCAGATTTTCCATCAGTCTTCTATGCAATAAATGAGATGAGATCGAGGCCACACTGCAGATCTTGTCAGTTGATTTCGGCTTTCCAGCAGCAGAAGTGAAGATCCGAGGGGGCGTAACTTACAAACAGGCCTCCACCAATCTCCAGTTGATCATTCCGTACAGACACGCCCCCGAGCAACTGCTGACCATCTCATGCTAGTTCCCTGACTGTTTTGTTAAAGAGGAAGTAAAGCCTCCTTTAAAAAAAAAAAAAAAGAACCTGCAAGGCAAAGGCATAATGAGCTAGTATGCATAGCATACTAGCTCATTATGAATAACTTACCTGAGAACGAAGCCCCTGAATCGACTCTCGTCCACGTCCTTCTCTGCCGACATCAATCCCGGAGTGACTTCCGGGTCTTGCTGCTCCAGCGCTGTCATTCACTGAAGTCGCGATGACGTCACTCCCGCGCATGCACACCGGAGCCGCCAAGAGCGGCATATCGCCGTGATCTCCGGCATGCTCAGTGCGCCTGCGCGCCGCTGTCTATGGCGCATGCGTCGTAGACAGCGGCGCCTGTTTTTTTCTAAATATCTCCTAAACCGTGTAGGTTTAGGAGATATTTATTGGACCTAAAGGTAAGCCTTAATCTAGGCTTATCTGTAGGCCAAAGTGGTTTGTAAGGGTTTACAACCACTTTAATCGTCGGACTTCAGTACTTTTGTTATACTGGCCCAGAAGAAGCACGAGAGTCCTGATGTCATGGACGGCACGTGTGCTCCACGTCATTGGCTCAGGAAGTAGTGAAGCCAGAGGATCCGCCAGGTAACTAGGACATGCACCAATGCTCATGTATCAGATGATGTCCAATAGGACGAAACGCGTAGGGGAAGGACTTCTGAATCCACTCTTACTGCCTCTTTCAAAGCGCTTGATTGTCTACACCAAATGTGAGTGTTACTCTTATCTAATAAATGCTGTAAAGATTTTCTAGCAGAATTACGCTATGTGCCCTCTTTCTTCGCTTCCTCTTTTTTGGTAAATATCCGCTTGGGCATTATAACCCACAAATACATCATTGGAAGTTACCTAAAGGTTTTTCGGAAATCTGTGGCTGTAGAAATAGTAGACATGTGCAATTCGTTTAGTTTTTTTTTCGTTTTTCGTTAAAATTCGTTATATTTGTTCATTCGTTATAGTATGAATGAACGAACAATTCGCTAAAAATTTTAAACGAATAACGAATCGTTCGAATCGAACAAATCCGAAAAACAACGAAAATCCGAAAAAAACGAATTAGAAACAACGAAACTACGAAAGAAGAAAATCCGAAAAACGAAAACAGGAACAACGAAAATCAAAATGAACGAAAAAATTCGTACATTCGTAACTTTATTTTTTTTTTGAATTGATAATTTTCCGTGTCTCTTACAATGGCGCTGCTTAACGTGCTTCGAATGGATTGAACGAAAAAAATTCGTACATTCGTAACTTTTTTTTTTTTTCGATTCGTAATTTTCTGTGTCTCTTACAATGGTGCTGCTTAACGTGCTTCGAATGGATTGAACAAAAGAAATTTGTACATTCTTAACTTTTTTTTTTCTTTTTTTTTCGATTCGTACTTTTCCGTGTCTCTTACAATGGCGCTGCTTAACGTGCTTCGAATGGATTGAACGAAAAAATTTGTACATTCGTAACTTTTTTTTTCTTTTTTTCGATTCGTAATTTTCCGTGTCTCTTACAATGGCGCTGCTTAACGTGCTTCGAATGGATTGAAGGAAAAAATGTGTACATTCGTAACTTTTTTTCTTTTTTTCGATTCATAATTTTCCGTGTCTCTTACAATGGCGCTGCTTAACGTGCTTCGAATGGATTGAACAAAAAAATTCGTACATTCGTAACTTTTTTTTTTCGATTCGTAATTTTCCGTGTCTCTTAAAATGTAATAATAGCATACACATTACATAAAATTATGAATTATGCTCCGATTACGAATCTACGAATGTTACGAATGTTATGAATGTACGAATAAATACGAATGCGTCCGAATTTCGAATAAACGAAAATTAAACTAACGGAAAAACGAATCAACGAAAAAATAACTCTTACGAAAATACGAATCGTTACGAATACGAACACCGACGACTTACGAATTTGCGAATCGTTACAAATCAACGGAAACGAAAAAAAAAAACGAAAACAAACTATTTTTTTTGTTGTGCACATGTCTAATGGACAATCCTTCCGATTGAATTATACACATGATATTGTCACAGTTTTTTGTGTATACATGAGCACTGGTGTATGATTTACCATTACTTTTAATTTTGTCACTATTTTGCTCATATGTCATTTTCATTTGAGCGCTGCACTTTTTTATCTCTTTACATTGTTTGCAATATTGATCACTTGCTGTGCTGGCGGCTTACATTTACATTTAAAGGGACAGCGCGGTATATAGATTTTATAAATAAGGTAACTAGGACGTTTTCAGACGGCAGACAGAAATGGGTTCTGTTGGAAAGATATGCAGTCAGTCAATTCCTTGGCTCTTGTGTTGATCCAATGGCTTTAATAATTAACTGACCTGGGACACATCTACAGATCAGGACATAAAGCAGTATTATTCCCCCAGCAGATTTTAATTTAACCACTTCAGCCCCGGAAGATTTTACCCCCCTTCCTGACCAGAGCACTTTTTGCGATTCGGCACTGCGCCGCTTTAACTGACAATTGCGCAACCGTGCGACGTGGCACCCAAACAAAATTGATGTCCCTTTTTTCCCCACAAATAGATATTTTGCTGGTCTTTAATCACCTCTGCGGTTTTTATTTTTTGTTCTATAAACAAAATAAAGCCTCATAAGGCCCGTACACACGATCGGACTTTTTGACAACCAACATGCAAATTAGCTGTTTTGGACCAACATCCGACCGTGTGTACGCTCCATCGGACCAACTTTTTCCAGGTTTCATCTGACTTTTGTTGGCTGTGCGAACGGACCAACTTTCTGCCAACAAAAGTCCGATGGACCAAAGTCCGACCGTGTGTACACAAAACCAACAGACTTTTGTACAAACCAATGCAGAACCAATGCAAAAGATCAGACAGCAATACAGAAGTTGACCAAAGGTGGCAGTAAAGAGCAGAAAAACCATGTGATTTGGTGAAAGTTGGCTGAAAAAGTCCTGCCGTGTGTATGCAATACCAACTTGGGGCCAACGCCCTTTGGACAAAAATCCACGGGAAAGTTGGTCCACGGTCCGATCGTGTGCATGAGGCTATACACACGATCGGACCTTGGACCAACTTTCCCGTGGATTTTTGTACAAAGGGCGTTGGCCCTAAGTTGGTATTGCATACACACGATCAGACTTTTTAGGCAACAAACATGAACGTAGTGACGTTTCAACGCACTGACGACACTTCAAAAGAGGACGTTCGAATACTCCAGCGCCACCTTTGGTCAACTTCTGTATTGTTGTCTGATCTTTTGCATTGGTTCTGAGCATGCGTGTTTGTACTTTGTACAAAAGTCTGTTGGTTTTGTGTACACACGGTCGGACTTTGGTCCATCGGACTTTTGTTGGCAGAAAGTTGGTCCGTTCGCACGGCCAACAAAAGTCCGATGAAACCTGGAAAAAGTTGGTCCGATGGAGCGTACACACGGTCGGATGTTGGTCCAAAACAGCTAATTTGCATGTTGGTTGTCAAAAAGTCCGATCGTGTGTACGGGCCTTTAGAGCGACAATTTTGAAAAAAAACACAATATTTTGTACTTTTTGCTATAATAAATATCCCCATTTTTTTTTTTTAACCACTTCAATACCAGGGCACTTAGACACCTTCCTGCCCAGACCAATTTTCAGCTTTCAGCGTGTCGCACTTTGAATGACAATTGCGCGGTCATGCTACACTGTACCCAAACAGAATTTTTATCATTTTGTTCCCACAAATAGAGCTTTCTTTTGGTGGTATTTGATCACCTCTGCGGTTTGAATTTTTTGCGCTATAAACAAAAAAAAGAGCAACAATTTTGAAAAAAAAAAAGCTATATTTTTCACTTTTTGCTATAATAAATATCCCCAAAAAATATATAAAAAACTAAATGCCTTTCTTAGTTTGGGCCGATACGTATTCTTCTACATATTTTTGGTAAAAAAAAAAAAAAAAAATCGCAATAAGCGTTTATTGATTGGTTTGCGCAAAAGTTATTATGTCTACAAAATAGGGGATAGATTTATGGCATTTTTATTATTTTTTTTTTTTATTAGTAATGGCGGCGATCTGTGATTTTTATTGTGACTGCGACATTGCGTCGGACACTTTTGACACTATTTTGGGACCATTGTCATTTATACAGCGATCAGTGCTATAAAAATGCACTGATTACTGTGTAAATGACGCTGGCAGGGAAGGGGTTAACACTAGGGGGCTATCAAGGGGTTAAGTGTGTCCTAGGGAGTGATTCTAACTGTGGGGGGGATGGGCTACCTAGGATATGACAGCGATCACTGCTCCCGATGACAAGGAGCGGTGATCTCTGTCATGTCTATCTGCTGTCATAACCCTGGTATTTAATGTCAAACAGTTGACGTATAACGCCGGCGGGCGGTCCATACGTAGTTAATGCAGAAGGAGTAGAGTTGCACAGATGCTTACGCATTTCAGCTACAATGATTAAGGCTTTGTAGCCGTTCTGTACAACTATAGGTTGCATTCCAGCGGCTCATGAGAAAGCCAGCCGCTGGTGTTTGTTTTTTTTCCTGTTTCCGCCTAAGAAACGATCCGACGGTGCGGCCGGCTGCTCTCATAGGCGATCAAAGAGTAGATACTATTTGATCAACTCTATGGCCTTGGAGGACCTGAGTGACCCCATGACGTCACTTTCCGGTCCAGGCTAGAAGTAAATAATTTTTATTTTATTTTTTTTAAAGCAAAAGATAAAGAAAAGAGATTTGGGGTCTTTTTGACCCAGATCTCACCAGAAAGAGGACCTGTCATCCTTATTTCTATTGCAAGGGATGTTCACATTCCTTGTAATAGGAATAAAAGTAATAAAAAAAAATCAATAAAAAAAAAATCAAAGGGACGGTGTAAAAATAAAAAGTTAAATAAATGAGAAAAAAAAAAAATTCAAGTGGCCCATCTCTCCGTTTTTGAAAAAAAAAAAAATCATGTTTAATAGTTTGTTATAAAATTTTGCAAACAGGTAATTTCTCTGCTTCATTGATATGCGCTGATGAGGCGGCACTGATAGGCTGCACTGATGGGCACAGATAAGGTGGCACTGATGGGGACAGATAAGTCGGTACTGATGGGCACAGATAAGATGGCACTGATGGGTGGCACGGATGGGCACTAATAGATGCCACTGATGGGCACTGATAGTTGGCACTGATGGGCACTGGTAGGTGACACTGATGGGCACTGGTAGGTGACACTGATGGGCAGCACTGTTTCGGCACTTATTGTGGGCACTGACAGATGGCACTGTGGGCACTGACAGATGGCACTGACAGGTGGAGCTGGTGGGCACTGGTAGGTGGCACAGGTGGGCACCATGGAGCCGGGGCACATTGCAGTGATCTGGACTGATGTCCTTCTCACTGCCGCCGGTGATCAGCTTTTTTTTTTCTCCTCGCGCTGTCAGCGCGAGGAGGAAAAATAGCCGATTGCCGGTGTTCTGCCGAGATGGTTCCCCTCGGCGGATGAGTGCAGATATGTACTGCGCATGCGCAACGTAATTTCCGAACATTGCCGAAGCTAAACAGCTTGGAGTGAAGTGTACACCGCGCACGCGCAGTCGGTGTACAAGACGATGCCGCACGCTACCGATGCTGGCGCTACTCTGCAAGGGGAGTCTCAGTCTAAGGGGCGGGTCTATTAGTGTAAGCAAGGGAAAGGCAAAATAAAAATAAATAGTTTAGCTCTGGATATAGAAGAGAGTAATAGAAAACGTGTTTTTAGAGCGCTATCTGTGGGGTTTTCCCTTTCAATTAGGAGTGTATTTTTTTCAACTTTTTTTTTTTTTTTAAACAAACAAAATCAGCTGTGCGGTGTACACTTCACTCGCATCTGTTTCGGTTCGGCTATTTTACCGGAAGATGCCTAGCCATTCATACTGCGCATGCGCAGTACAGAGAGGAACCAAGCCGCCAGGGGAACCAACTCGGCAAGACACCGGCTCTGTTGTTATCACATGATGAGCTGTCATTGGCTGACAGCTGATCACATGGTAAGGGGTCGGGATCGACCCCTTACTCGGATCTGTGATCCAGCGAGTCTCACAGATCCAGGGGGGCGCGCAGGCCGCTCGTGAATGGGACGACATCATAGGACGTTGGCCCGGCAATGTAGATCCGCGCTGTAGCCGTCATTGCGGATCTCAGGAGGTTAAAACATGACGTGTTGGGTATCTATTTACTCGGCGTAACATTATCTTTCACATTTTACAACAAAAATTGTGTTTTTACTTTTTTAAGCCATTCAAATTATTTTTTTCCCCCAAAAAAACTGCGTTTGAAAAACTGTTGTGCAAATACCGTGTGACAAAAAATTTGCAACAATCGCCATTTTATTCCCTACGGTCTCTGCTAAAAAAAAAAAAAAAATAACATGCATAATGTTTGGGTGTTCTAAGTCATTTTCTAGAAAAATACTTATTTAAACTTGTAAACAAAAAGTGCCTGGTCGACAAGTGGTTAATATCACTTTAAGACTTCACTTGCCGCATGCTTGTTCCAGGTTTAAATATACACCGTATACCAAGATTAGCGCTGTCCCCACTTGTCCATTTCAATACAAAAGAAAAGTCTGAATATATGTATAGTTGTATATATTTAATTTCACTCTGGATGTTGCAGCTCTCCCATTAGTCCACTGGGTGGCAGACAAGGATCTGAAACAATATAAGCGTGCGCTCTCTCTTGCCTTATATTGTTTGTTCCAGGTTTAGCTTATTGAAAAAAAAAAGCACAATGACCTCTTCAGCACTGTGACAGCCAGGCAACTGACATTTTCTAGAGGAGATCCATAACAAATTGGGACCCAGCATGGAAATCTCCCCTTGTGAGTGTTCGAGAGACATGGGGGAACTCCATAAACTCCCCTAAAACTCATCATCTCTGTGCGGATTATAAACTAAAAAATCACAACCAGAACCGTTTTTGTTAGTAAAATTTTCTTTTTATATAATAAATATTCCATACAAAATATGTTACATGGGCTTAAAAAAAAAAAAAAAATATTAAAAACATATAAAAAGTATATTAACCACATGTACAGTGCAACACAATTGACAAAGCTTATTAATAACCAACATTGTGACATCCCATAATTTCAGCTTATATACATTAAATAGCAAACTGTTAAATAAAAAAGGTTTTCTGTGCCTACACTGAACCTGTTAGTTAAATTACTAGAAAAATCAACAACAAACACATTGAGGTATATCTATAAAAAAAATTAAAAAAAAGTTACAGAGCTATTCGTCTTATGAAACCGCGTGTACATTCTTCCAGTGCAAAGTCGAACGTCATTAGGCTTTTTTTCTCTCCAGGTCAAACGTTATTCAGTCATTATAACTAGATTGGGAAAATACAGTATTTAGCCACTAGATGGAGCCAACAATCATATTAAATATGAGTTATAATCATCAGCTCCACCTAGTGGCCATAAAGCATTATTGCACTGTATTTGATGAGAGTAAATAACATTCAATCAGGACAGAAAATAGCCTTACAAGATTCGATTTTTGCTGCGATTTGCACAGGAGGAATGCGGTTTCACATGACAAATAGCTCTGCATTTTTCATTTTTTTTTTTTCTATAAATCCACCCTTTATTAAGAGCCCTGAGCAAATGACACGCAGGTAGGAGACCCAAACCAGCTGAGAATCTTACTGCGGGGGAACTGGAACATCTTCAGCCATGAAGGATGATGGGAGTTGTGGTTCAGCCACAGCCAGAGTCTCAGCATGGTCCTCTAAGATTCACATATTCTTCAATAGGGTAATATATAAATTAAATGCAACATTGTTTGAATTAAGCAGCACCACATATATAAATTCTAATATTTCAGGAATGATTATTTTTTATACTATAAAAAAAATTTTGGGGGGGAATATTCATTATACATTTAAAAAAAAAAAAAAGATTAAAAGATTTGGAAAAATTGCTATCCATACAGCTAATTTAAGTCTTACAGCTTCCTCTGCTTACATAGCACACGGGCAACCATATTGTGAGCAATAAACCCACTTACAATTCCTGACACGTGATTTCTCCTTTCTTCCTGTTGTCCAATACCCATAACCTGCATAGGATGCAAAGGGAAATTCCACAAGGACACCTCTCTTATGATACTAGAATATATGTGTTATTATTCATTCTGGGGGGAATTTCCTGCCAACGTCTGTCTGAAACACATCTCTTATTTGGGAGATTTTCATTCACTTCCTGTGTCCACAAGAAAAAAAAGAAAGCCAAATAAATGGAATTTAGGAAATTTTTCTTTACTTCCTGTTCTATCTGAGACCCGCCAATTAGATGTTAATATGGTAGATTTTCATTAATTTCCTGTTCTGTTTGACACTGGCCAAATACAGGAATTTAGGAAATTTTACATTACTTCCTGTTCTGTTTGACATTGGCCAAATACAGGAATTTAGGAAATTTTACATTACTTCCTGTTCTATCTAAAACCTGCCAAATAGATGTTAATATGGTAGATTTTCATTCTCTTCCTGCTCTGTCTGGCACTATATAAACAGATTGGAATTTTTTATTTTTATTTTTTGTTCTTTTTTGTCCTGCTCTGTCTGCGATCCACCAACTAGACATGAATTTGGGAGATTTTCTTAATTTCCTGTTCTATCGTCCAATTAAAAAAGTCAGGAAATTTTTATTCACTTCTTGCCCTGTCTGACACCTAGACAGGAATTTAGGAATTTTACTTCACCTCATATTCTATATGAAATCCAAAAAGGCAGGAATTGTGGAAATTGACCTTCTACACAGGAAGTCAAGGGATCTTCCTTGACTTCCTGTTCTGTCTGACTTCCATAAAATTGACCACAAGTAAAGAGAAATCCCCAAAATCAGGATACAGTAATGAATCCTGGCATGGGTTCTCACTCATCACTCTATTGAAACCTAAAGAACAATAAAGCTTTGGCTAAGGGACACTGCATTACCAATATATAGCACTAGATGGCATAACCGTAAAGGAGTTATTGTGTAATGTGGCACCTTACATTGGCCTATAAATTTGATATTATATATATATATATATATATAATTATATTATATAATTAGGAAATCAGTGCTCACTCACCATTGGACACACATGAATCATTTCTCTATGCAGGCATATGCGATTTGTAGTGGGGTAGGTGCATTGCAATTTCTACCACTCAAAGTGTATTTATAGCATCCTGCAGATGCAACAGGAAGGAAAAGGAAATCTCCACAAGGTAAGGGTAATTTCCATCTTGATTGTCACTGGAACCAGTGTTTCCATTGGAGGATGTTCCCCCCAACTCATGTTCTGATGACCGTTTTGGCTAAACATACACTTGAAAGCAGACCTTCCACTTCAGTGACAAGATCTGCTTATTCGAGCTAACCCCTCCCCTTCCATGAAACGGTGGATGAAAAGACAAAATGAACCTGTAGGGGGAGTAAAAGTTAGATAATATACTTGCCGTTTCATGGCTTCCGGCCAGATCTCATAGAACGTTCAGTAGCCCCAATCTTGCAAAAAGACAATCCTGCACTGTGCGAGATTTGGGCAGCTCAACGTTCTCAAAGATCTGGCTGGAAGGAGGAAGACATCACCCCTTGCACCAAGGAAGCCAAGGAAAGGCAAGTCATTTTATCTAACCATTTTTTTCTGCCACAGGTTCTTCCAAAAAAGGGGGGCGCCTAGGATAAATGGACATATGGAGAAACAGACAATGCCCAGACCAATACCCCAGGAGAGCCAGCAGACGGTGCTGGGTTGTGGTGTCTTCCCAACACCCGAGGACAACAGGAAGAAAGGAGATGGAAGCTGGCAACTCGTTCTTTTTCGAATACTGAACTTTTATTGCAGTTGGAGTACAAAAAATACAGCAGCTTGTGCGTTTCGGCTGTTATTATTGGCTATGACTAAGGCGAAACGCATAAGCTGCTGTATTTCTTGTACTTCGTCTGCAATCAAATTTCAATATTCGGCAGAACAAGTTGCCAGCTTTCATCTCCTTTTCTCATAGGATAAGTTGACTTTGCCTAAAGTGCAAGGTTCACTTCAAAGGAGAAACATCTTCATGAAAGCAGAGAGCCTTGTGGAAAAGCAGAACTTTGGAAATGAGTCATTGGGAACGAAGTTCCATGCAAACAAGCAGGCAAAGCTGATATTAAGAAGGCTTTAGCACACCAGAAGGATGTCCTGCATCTCTGGAGGCTTCAAGCACACATCTGATATAGCAGGTGTCCACAGCGAGCAGTGCAAGCCAAAACAACGTTACTGGTCTCTAGATGCATGAGGTTATAAAACAAAATATTTAGCTGTATGGATTTTCTCTTTAAGAGCCTTAAAACTTTCACAGTCACCAACTTCGGCCATGGACTGAACCACAATGTAAAATCCCAGGTCTGGGGGAACGATCCCATAGATGTACGCCACCTACAGCATAGGCCCCCATCCACCAAACCATTAGCATGCAAAAATTAAGAGGATATGGAGAAACAACAGGATGCAGGTGGAACAATAGAGGTCACATTTACAAAAAACATGACTGTGCTTGTCTAAGATATTATATCTCAGTGCTCCAATTTCCTCATCACCAGTAGTAGGAAACCAAATATCAGGTGAGACGTCAATCACCGGTATAGGAATACCTCTTATGGTATTAAGCTACATACTACAGCATCCTAAATCACTTCCAGTGTGTTATCAGTCATGCTCCTGAGTGGAGATTTTGTGCTAATAAATTAATTTAAAAAAAAAAAAAAAAAACTGTCTCAGTAGTTTCTTTCTGAGTTTTTGCATGAAAAATATCAGGTTTGCACCTTCAAGAGCAGTTTCAGCTTTCGAGAACCTGTGAGATGATCTCCATTGGCTCAAAATCATCTTCCAAGAGGTGAATAGTTGAGGTCTTCTAGCGGTTGAATCACAGGGGTCCGTATAAATCAGTTTAGCTTTTGGCAGGAGGTGGGGACTTCTTGGACTTCCATTTACGATAGCCGCCCTTAGTCCTCATGTTGTGAAAGTACTTCGGGACCAAGTAATAGACCGTCATGGGCTGGTAGCTTGGAATAAAGCCCAAAGCATTTCTGGGATATTGGTAGTAGACTGTGGACGCTGGAGCTGGGCTGTAGTAATATTGGGCACCCTGCCATTCAAAAAAACAAAAAACAACAACACAACTGTTAGTAAAGGCATCCAATAGCATCAAAGCATTAAAAGGTATGTGTGGTGATCTTCTAAAAAAAAAAAGTCCTTTATTAGGGCTCATGCACACTTCCCTAAATGCCCTTCCATGGTAGCCAATGTGTCCATATACACATAGGCGTTTATAGGAGTCTAGATGCAGAAACAAAAAAAACATCACTTATACGTTCAAGAGGGGAGCGTTTTGGTGGAAAAAACGTCTGACGTGACTAAACGCGGGCAAACGCTTCTAAAAGCACGTTTAGCTTTTCATTTTATTAGCCACAATAAATCAATATTGAAATAAATAATCTTGGCTTCAAATAAAATTTATAAACACCCAAGAGATTGACGCACCTAAATAGGCCTAAACGCGTTTGGAAAAAAACATTTACAAGAGCCAGTGTGCATGAGGCCTAATGGTAATTATTTGTAAAATGTATTATAAAATGTTTACAAATATTTATCTTTTTTCATTCAAGGTATAAACATTGGCACAGGAATATTCTCATTTTAAGAAGGGTCACCTTCCCATGTTAACCAGGACATCTTTAATGGCTTTGTTGAAAAAAAAAAAAAAAAGTATGTTTACAGTTTGCAACAGCTCAAGCTGAAATTTGCACACATCACTATTATGCCCCGTACACACGGTCGGAAAATCCGACCACAAAATCCGTCGGATTTTTTCCGACGGATTTTGTCCAACACTGGTGTTGCATACACACGGTCGGACAAAGTTGTCGGAAAATCCGATCATTCTGAACGTGGTGACGTTTGTTGCGTACGACGGGACTACGTAGAGGATGGTAGCCAATAGCTTTGGTCTTATAATGTGATCTGAGCATGCGTGGCACTTTGTCAGTCGGAATTCGCTACACACGATCGGAAAAAGTCCGATCGGACTTTGTTGTCGGAAAATTTTTAGAGCAGGAGATAAAACTTTGTCCGTCGGAAAATCCGATGGAAAATGTCCGATGGAGCCTACACACGGTTGGAATTTCTGACAACATTGTCCGATAGGACAGAATCCATCGGAAAATCCGACCGTGTGTACGGGGCTTTAGGGTATTTTTAAGAAGCACGTGAATCACAATCTAAAGTGAATCTGCTGTGCTTTCTCTTAAAATAAATAAATAAATAAATATATATATATATATTACACATACATACATATATAGTGCCTTGAAAAAGTTTTCATACCCCTTGAAATTTTCCACATTTTTTTAATTTTACATCCAAAAACGTACATGTATTTTATTGGGATTTTATTTGACAGACCAACACAAAGTGGTACATAATTGTGAAGTGGAAGGAAAATGATAGGGTTGTCCCAATACCACTTTTTTAAGACCGAGTACAAGTACCGATACTTTTTTTCAAGTACTCGCCGATACCGATTACCGATACTTTTTTTAATGTCATGTGACAGTTTGACTGATGGGCACTGACTGGTGACTGATAGATGGCACTGATAGGCAGCTCTTATGGGCACTGATAGATGGCATGGATAGGCAGCACTTATGGGCACTGATAGATAGCACCGATGGCTGGCACTGACTGAAGGGCACTGACTGATGAGCACTGATAGATGGTACTGACTAATGGGCACTGATAGGCAGCACTTTTTGGCACTGATAGATGGCACTGATAGGCATTTATGGGCACTGATAGGTGGCTGGCACTGATAGTTGGCACTTATGGGCACTGATAGGCAGCACTTATGGGCAGGCACTGATGGGCACTAAAATGCAGCATTGATTTGCAACTGCATAATAAATGACATGAATGATGAGAGGCAAGGAAGGATTTTGCAATGCTATATGGCATATAGCTCTGCAAAATCCTTCCTTGCCTCTCATCATTCATGTCACTTAACATTTAGTATGCTGCAACGCCCATCTTGGTACACCTTTGTACTCGGCTGCAATAAGCCAGCAGCAGACATCTTGTTACACCCAGCCCGAACTATATGGGCTGGGTGTAACAAGATGTCCGCTGCTGGCTTACTGCAGCCGAATACAAAGGTGTACCAAGATGGGCGCCGTGATGTTTATCCTCCGACAGAGACACGGAGCCGTCACTTCCTGTTCCGAATGTGACGGCTCCGGGCACCGCTTTGAACACAATATGCGGCGGCACCCTTCATCCCTGCCCCGGCCAGCTTACCCCCCCTGTTCCACTGCTGCCGATGAACTGCTGATCGATCTCCGCTCCACTCGCTCCGCCCGCTCCGCCCGCCGACTTCCAGTTACAGGTATCGGATTAGGCATCGGGAGCATTTGTGCGAGTACAAGTACTCGCACAAATGCTCGGTATCGGTCCCGATACTGATACTAGTATCGGTATCGGGACAACCCTAGAAAATGATAAATGTTTTTCAACATTTTTTACAAATAAATATGTGAAAAGTGTGGCATGTATTTGTATTCAGCCCCCTCTACTTTGATACCCCTAACTAAAATCTAGTGGAACCAATTGCCTTCAGAAATAACTAATTACTAAATAGAGTCCACCTAAGTGTAAGTTAATCTCAGTATAAATACAGCTGTTCAGTGAGGCCCTCAGAGGTTTGTTAGGGAACCTTAGTGAACAAACAGCATCATGAAGGCCAAGGAACACACCAGACAGGTCAGGGATAAAGTTGTGGAGAAGTTTAAAGCAGGGTTAGGTCATAAAAAAATCTCCCAAGCTTTGAACATCTCACGGAGCTCTGTTCAATCCATCATCCGAAAATGGAAAGAGTATGGGACAACTGCAAACCGACCAAGACATGGCCGTCCACCTAAACTGACAGGCCGGGCAAGGAGAGCATTCATCAGAGAAGCAGCCAAGAGGCCCATGGTAACTCTGGAGGAGCTGCAGAGATCCACAGCTCAGGTGGGAGAATCTGTCCACAGGACAACTATTAGTCGTGTTCTCCACAAATCTGACCTTTATGGAAGTGTGGCAAGAAGAAAAACATTGATGAAAGAAAACCATAAGAAGTCCAGTTTGCAGTTTGTGAGAAGCCATGTGGGGGACACAGCAAACATGTGGAAGAAGGTGCTCTGGTCAGATTAGACCAAAATTGAACTTTTTAGCCTAAAAGCAAAACGCTATGTGTGGGGGAAAACTAACACTGCACATCGCCCTGAACACACCATCTCTACCATGAAACATGGTGGCATCATCATGTTGTGGGGATGCTTTTCTTTAGCAGGGACAGGGAAGCTGGTCAGAATTGATGGTAAGATGAATGGAGCCAAATACAGGGCAATCTTAGAAGAAAACCTGTTCACCTTCCAGCAGGACAACGGCCCTAAACATACAGCCAGAGCTACAATGGAATGGTTTAGATCAAAAGCATATTCATGTGTTAGAATGGCCCAGTCAAAGTCCAGACCTAAATCCAATTGAGAATCTGTGGCAAGACTTGAAAATTGCTGCTCACAGACGCTCTCCATCCAATATGACAGAGCTTGAGGTATTTTGAAAAGAAGAATGGGCAAGAATGTCCATCTCTAGGTGTGCAAAGCTGGTAGAGACATCCCCAAAAAGACTTGCAGCTGTAATTTCGTGGTTCTACAAAGTATTGACTTTGTGTTGGTCTATCACATAAAATCCCAATAAAATACATTTACGTTTTTGGTTGTAACGTGACAAAACGTGGAAAATTTCAAGTGATATGAATAGTTTTTCAAGGCACTGTGTGTGTATATATATATATATATATATATATATATATATATATACAAATATACACACATATTTATTATATTAATATTAAAAAAAAAAAAAAAATATATATATATATATATATATATATATATATATATATATATATATATATATATATATATATATATATATATATATATATATATATATATATATATGTTAGGTGCTGATGATGGGTGAGAAGACCTGGCTCACACTGTTCTAATTCATTCCACAGGCCTTCAGTGGGGTTGAGTTCAGGGCTCTATGAAGGCCACTCAAGTTCTTTCACACTATATTGGTCAAACCATGCTTTTATGAGAGATAAAACGGAACCAAAACTATTATAGCTTCCATTAAATATATATGCAGTAGATATAACTCATAATAAAAAATGTGAATGGTATTTCCTTCTCTTTAATGAAAGGGTGGATAGGAAGCAAAAAGATAAGATGACTCAAATAACTGAATCACTTACAGAAGAATGTGAAATTGGTGACTCACAACTCCAGTTTAAACAATTATCAAGGAGATCCGGGTCTGTGGGAAACCGATGACACGTGTGGCTCTAGGAAAACAATTTACCTCCTACAATTCCCAGCAGTTGGATGAATAAAGTTTAATTCATAACAATGTGCTTAGGATAGAACAGACTATAGTAGCACATCTGTCTAGCAGAACGGAGAACCCAGGGTCAAACCAAAGCAAAACCCAATCATTGCATTGAGTTGGTATGGTCCAACTGAATGAATTTTCTCTCAAAATCCAAAAAGGTCAAGAGTGGTGGCCTCCATGTTTCTCTAATGACTGGTGTACTTTCAACCACTTACAAGTTTTTGGGTGTCTATCACTGGGGTGGTCTTCTTATCCTTGCTGATAACACTTTCTTCATCCTCGCTGGAGCACTCCGATGGCGATCCGGTGGTGTCTGAGCCATCAGAGTGATAGTCGGAGGTCTCCAGGTCAGATTTGTCTGAGCTTTGATCCTTCTTGGACTTTTCGGGCTCAAAAGCCTTCACAATAAAGGGGCTACAGCTCTCTCCAAGCCTGGGGAAATAGAACAGCGGAGGTAAATGACACCTGCCAAGGTCACCTTCATAAACGCATCGTAAACTTACCATTTATATGAATCAACTCCCCATAAAATTTCAAGACAACAATCTGAACTCCACAGGCACACAGTTGTGAAATGTCCCATCTTCCAATGAATTTGTAATTCTGTCCAGCTAGTTTTGTGATTTATACAACCCTGCTAGACAGTACAGCCAGGAACGTGATGCCACTTTCTCTGTTAGGGCCAATTTACACTTCCTTTGGCTTTAACACACCCACTGCTTCAACATGATTTTTTTGTGTTTTTTTTATGCTTCTGTGATGCTTTTTTGAAGCTTTAAAATCAAGCTTGGCAAATGCCCTGTGTGTTGATTTCCTGTTTGTTTTAAAGGAGCCCAGTAGTACGCCGGCTCAGTAGTACCCCTGTACAGCAGATCTCTAGTTCATTAATACCCATATTCAGCAGATCACCAGCTTATTGGTACCTTCCGTATATACTCGAGTATAAGCCGACCCGAATATAAGCCGAGGCACCTAATTTTACCACAAAAAGCTGGGAAAATGTATTGACTCGAGTATAAGCCTAGGGTGATAAATGCGCATCTACTGTAAGTGTAAAAGAGGGTCAACAATGCCCATTTGCATGCCTCACTGTGCCCATTTGCAGCCATAGGTCCCCCCGAACTTCAAACTTGGTAGTTAAGGGTTCCTAGATGCCCCCTAGCTACAGTCAAAATTTGGTGCAGCTAGGTGACATTGCTGCAGATGGACACAGTTGACCTGACTTTGGGGCCCCGTATCTCAGGGCCACTTGGCCACTTTTGGATATGTTGTAGTGCTAGTTCCACTTGGTTTGCACACCAAATTTGGGGTTCCTAGCACCAAGTGGCCCTGAGATACGAGGCCCCAAAGTCGGGTCGGAAAATGTCATTCTCTGCTGCAGAAAAGTGCTTGACTCTAATATAAGCCGAGGGGGGCACTTTCAGCACAAAAAAAATGTGCTGAAAAACTTGGCTTATACTCAAGTATATACGGTATGTATGGCAGATCCCCTGCTGAGAAGTACCCCCAGCTTTGCTGTCCCCCCTGCTCAGTAGTAAGCCCCAGCTCTTCAGATCCCCCACTCAGTAGTAAACCCCAGCTCTGCTGATCCCCCACTCAGTAGTAAACCCCAGCTCTGCTGATCCCCCACTCAGTAGTAAACCCCAGCTCTGCTGATCCCCCACTCAGTAGTAAACCCCAGCTCTGCTGATCCCCAACTCAGTAGTAAACCCCAGCTCTGCTGATCCCCAACTCAGTAGTAACCCCCAGCTCTGCTGATCCCCCACTCAGTAGTAAGCCCCAGCTCTGTAGAGTGGACTACAGTAGGTATGACTTACCTACAGCTGACCTCTTTGGGGTCAATCCAGATGGACATATGTTTGGGCAGAGCAAGCTGCGAGCAGCGCAGGCCACTTCTGACACAGGCCTGTAATACAGAGTCATCCAAGAAGAGGCTTTTCTCGATCCTTACACACCTGAAATAATAAGAAAGGCACAGGATTAGCAGGCGCTTGTAGGAAGGTTCTGGACAAGGTGTGTTAACATTCAAGGATAAAGCCCAACTCTAGTCAAAGTGTTCTTTATAGCTCGGTTGATGGGAAAGAGTTAGAACCTAAGCTTGTTTATGTTTTTGCATTTCCTTTCACTTCCTGTCTGTGTGACACCTAGATGAAAAATAAGTAGGGCTGTGGAAATTAAAGATTAATTCCTCGATTAATCGATACATTTTTTTGATCGATCAAAATTCTTTTGATTGGTGCTCACCTCTCCGCCGGCTTCCGGGTCTTCAGGGAGTTTCGTCGGAGATCCGGTGACGTCACCAGACTCCTCCCCCCTTCCCCAAGTGCCTCCATCTGCTATTGAAGGGAAGGGGGGAGGAGTCTGGTGACGTTGAAGTTCTGATTGAATGTAACGTGTACGGGGGAGGAGCTGCGCATGACGTCACCCGCTGCTGCCCTACGGAACTAACACGATTGTCGGCTTTACATGCTGTGTTTTTATCATCTTTATGAGAGTAGTTTGTGTTTGAACACAAAAATGAAATCTTATACTTAAGCGGTGAGCACTTAGATCTTTTCTTTCTACCCATGACCTGGCATCCTTGCTGAGATCTAAGGAGACGTGAGAGAAGTTTATGGTCTGTGTTAACCCCTTTGATACCCACTTGCATGACCACCTGTTTGCACAGGGGCCCATGCCATAAGGTGAGAGTGATTAGTTAGACCGGAGGGGGAGGGATTGTCACGCTACTGTGGAAAGAAAATGACTTACATCAGTGCTACAGTTTGAATTTAAAACGTATTTGTGAACTGTGAGGTTAAGTCATGGATTGTGGAAACTAACTAGTGTCGGGTCATTGTATATAGTGTATACCACATTTACCACTGACTAATGCAGAGTTGCAATGCAAGGAGATCAGATAAAGGTAGTTGGATCTGTGTGTGCATTATAATTAATCAAAATTAGTCGATTAATCGATTAAAAAAAATAATAAATTTGATTAATCGAACACGAAAATTTTAATCAGTAACAGCCCTAAAAATAAGGGAAACTGGTGCCACCGGGAAACGAAGGCACAGACAACTGTAGAGAGGGCATTCTTCCAAATGGCCACCAATGTAATGGACATTTTATTTGTACTGAACTCCAATTAAATCATTTCATCAAGGTGGCCTAAAATCTGAAAATAATTTCAAGGGTTCCAATGGGGTAAAAGGGTTGCGAATGGCTGGTTTGGGAGGAGCATTGGTAGCCTCCACATTTCTCTAATGAAATGTTTCATAAAGCCCCATACACACGGTCGGAAAATCCAACCACCAAATCCATCGGATTTGGTCCGACGGATTTAGTCCGACACTGGTGTTGCATACACACGGTTGGACAAAGTTGTCGGAAAATCCGATCATTCTGAACGTGGTGACGTTTGTTGTCTACGACGGGACTACGTAGAGGCTAGTAGCCAATAGCTTTGGTCTTGTAATGTGATCTGAGCATGCGTGGCACTTTGTCCGTCGGAATTCGCTACACACGATCGGAATTGGTGTGATCGGACTTTGTTGTCGGAAAATTTTTAGAGCAGGAGATACAACTTTGTCCGTCGGACAATCCGATGGAAACTGTCCGATGGTGCCTACACACGGTCGGAATTTCCGACAACATTGTCCGATAGGACAGAATCCATCGGAAAATCCGACCGTGTGTACGGGGCTTTAGAAAGGGGTAATCTTACTGACCACTGGTGTAAGGGGCGTTTTAAGAAGATTCAAGTACTCAAAGGCCAGACCGCCTAAAACGGTTTATGTTGTACATAAAGCCTGGTGGACTGGTTCAATACAGGATTCTTACATATTTTAGATGTTTAGATGTGTGAACAGTGGCATCACTCAGCCATTAATCCCAGCTCTGTTCCTGCCCACCTGGAAGCATTTGGTGTTCCTGCCCACCATTGTGTGTTTCACCTTTCCCTGTTACATTCTCCATTATATAAAATATAGCAAGGGTGGCAGGAACTCCTCATAATGGCCAGAGCAGGTGTGCAGACCCGAGAACTCGGTGGAAATGCCTCATAGAACTCAGCACCGGGACGGTGGAAACTTCTCATAATGGCCAGAGCATGTGTATGGACCAGGCAACTTAGCGCCAATATGGTGGCAATGCCTCATAATGGCCAGAGCAAGTGTGCAGACCCAGGAACTCAGTGCGGGGACGGTGGAAATGACGCATAATGGCGAGCAGGTGTTCAGATCCAGGAACTCAGCGCCAGGATGGTGGGAACTCCTCACAATGGCCAGAGCAGGTGTGCAGACCCAGGAACTCAGTGCCAAGATGGTGGAAATTCTTCATTAAACTCAGCGCCAGGACGGTGGGAATTCCTCACAATGGCCAGAGTAGGTGTGCAGACCCAGGAACTCAGTGCCAAGATGGTGGAAATGCTTCATTAAACTCAGCGCCAGGATGGTGGGAACGCCTCACAATGGCCAGAACAGGTGTATATTCCTGGAAACTCAGCGCCAGGATTGTGGAAATACCTCATAATGGCCAGAGCAGGTGTGCAGACCCGTGAACTCAGCGCCGGGACGGTGAAAATGACGCATAATAGCGAGCAGGTTTGCAGATCCAGGATGGTGGGAACTCCTCACAATGTCCAGAGCAGGTGTGAAGACCCAGGAACTCAGCGCTGGGATGTTGGGAACACCTCATAATGGCCAGAGCAGGCGTGCAGACCCGTGAACTTATGACCCGTGGAAATGGCTCATAATCGGGCAGAACACGTAGCCGGCCCTAAGAAGCAATATCAGAAATCTCACCAATGGAGGCCCCGAGAAACAAAAAAGAGACTGATGGTTTAACGTTGCAAAATTTACCAAAATTTCCAACATCAGCTGTGCGTGATCTGACCTTTTAACATGACATCTTGTTGAACATTTCGGGAGGGTTTTTTTTGTTTTGTTTTTACGATTGCGTAAACATGAGACCAAAAAGAGGATGTAGACTGGACGAAATTGGGAAGGATCTCTGTGAACGAGGATTCAGCGAAAAATACCCGATGCCCTCTCCCAGTGCAATGGTAATTTTGTATGCGTCACTTGTGTTGTCCCAGCAGCTCTTATACCTCCAGCAATCCTGGACATCATTGTCTAAGAATATTGTAATAAGCAGCTTTCACATACATTTTTGTTCTACTAGAAAATATTTAAAGGGAATGTACAGCAGGTTGTTGGTATAATAGTCCCTCTTGGTCATGGTGGGTTTTTTTGCCCTATGGCATTGGCATGCGGAAGGTTCCATAAAATTCCACCCATCCCCAGCATTATGAAGGCCCCTTTCCTATCCATTCAGCTGGAGCGGTCGCCCTATACCTGCTACGCTCAACTTAAGTCACGAGGTTGCCCATGGGTTGGGCATCACCAGGAATGAATGGGGGTGAGCAGCACACATCTACAGGGAGTGCCCTCATGTCTTGTATGGGGGACATTCAGTAGCTTCCTCCCCAGCCTGCCCCTTTCCTTTATTAGGATTTTGTTCTTTCATGGAGGCTCAGCCTTGGGAGGTCTTCTGCATTGCCTAGACAAGCACCAGTGACCCAGTGATGGCTTGTTCCTCTTACCTGTAGGCCTGTCCTTTCTGCGGGCTGTCCGGGTACCAATGTCCTTCGAATTTGTCGCACAGGATGGAGGTCAAAGTCTCTGTAAACTTTTCCACTTGCTTGCTGTCCAGTTTTTGGTGACGATTGAGCAGCCTTACGATGTAAGACGCCCCGAGCTTAACCTCCTCGTGCATCTTCTCTAGGGCTATCTATAGCTCACTCCTGAAATAAACATAGATACCACGTTAATAATGGACATATCAAAACTTTATTACTTCTCTGTGAATAGACAAGAACGTTAAAATAAACAAAAGCCACATTAATACGACTTAGCAGTAGCTCACAAATGCAGGTCCCCAAAACAATATTCCCTTATGTTAAAAAGAATATTAGAATATTGTGTTAAAAAGAATATTAGAAAATTGTGTTAAAAAGAATATCGTACTTGTAAACTTTAAGGGGGTCTAATGTGTGCATTTCTTATGAACAACAGTGTCATCTAGTGGCCATAATGTGTCATTTTTCCCAAAACACGGCAATAAGGAAAATCTCACATTATGGCCACTAGATGGAGCCGATGATCATAGGAAATACACATATTAGACACATTATGAGGATTATTTGCGATGGCTTTGCGGATGCGCACAGCAAATTGTATGATAAATAGACCCATAAATAAATACAGTCGCCATGTTTTTGATAATATGCTTGTATGTGTCCTTTGTAGCATCTCTAGTATTTGTACTAGCTGCATTTTACTGTATGGAGGACGTCAATAGGCAAATAGCGTAGTCACGTTCAGGTACTTGTATTAGCTGCATTTTACTGTACAGGGGATGACACAAGGCTAACAACCACGTTAGATTCAGGAACTTGTATTACCTGCATTTTACTGTATAGAGGATGACAATAGGCTAACAACCCTGTAAGATTCAGGTACTTGTACTAGCTGCATTTTACTTTACAAAGGATGCCAATAGGTTAACAACTAAGTCAAATTCAGCTACATGTACTAGCTGCATTTTACTTATCAAGGGATTACAACCGCGTCAGATTTAGGTACTTGTACTAGCTGCATTTTACTGTATGGAGGATAACAAGAGGCTAACAACCCTGTAAGATTCAGGTACTTGTACTAGCTGCATTTAACTATATGGAGGATGCCAATAGGCCAATAACTATGTAGGATTCAGGCACTTATACTAGCTGCATTATACTGTACTGGGATGACAAGAGGCTAACAACACTGTAAGATTCAGGTACTTGTACTAGCTGCTTTTTACTGTACAGGGATGGCAAGAGGCTCACAACCAAGTCAAAGTCAGGTACAGTACTTGTACTAGCTGCATTTCATTGTAGGGGGATGTCAATAGGCTAATAACCATGTATGTTTCAGGTACTTGTACTAGCTGCATTTTACTGTACAGAAGGTGACAAGAGGCTAACAGCCAAGTCAGATTCAGGTACTTGTACTAGCTGCATTTTACTCTACAAAGGATGCCAATAGGTTAACAACAAATTCAGCTACATGTACTAGCTGCATTTTACTGTATGGAGGATGACAAGAAGCTAACAACCCTGTAAGATTCAGGTACTTGTACTAGCTGCATTATGCTGTACTGGGATGACAAGAGGCTAACAACCAAGTCAGATTCAGGTACTTGTAGAAGCTGCATTTCATTGTAGGGAGGATGTCAATAGGTTAATAACCATGTAGGATGCCAATAGGCTAACTTCAAAGTTGGGTACTTGTATTAGCTGCATTTTACTGTACGGAGGATGACAATAGGCTAACAACCAAGTAAAATTTGCAATAGGTTAACAACCGAGTCAAATGCAGGTACTTGTACTAGCTGCATTTTACTACACAGGGGGTGACAATAGGTTAACAACCAAGTCCAATTCAGGTACTTATACTAGCTGCATTATACTGTACAGGGATGACAAGAGGCTAACAACCAAGTCCAATTCAAATACTTGTACTTTCTGCATTTTACTGATCACAGGGATGCAAAATGTTAATAGCCCAGTCAAATTAAGGTATTTGTACTAGCTGCATTTCACTGTACAGAGGGTGACAAGAAGCTAACAACCCTGTGAGATTCAGGTACTTGTACTAGCTGCATTTTACTTTACAAAGGATGCCAATAGGCTAACAACTAAGTCAAATTCAGCTACATGTACTAGCTGCATTTTACTGATCAGGGGGTTACAACCGAGTCAGATTCAGGTACTTGTACTAGCTGCATTTTACTGATCAGGGGGTTACAACCGAGTCAGATTCAGGTACTTGTACTAGCTGCATTTTACTGATCAGGGGGTTACAACCGAGTCAGATTCAGGTACTTGTACTAGCTGCATTTTACTGTATAGAGGATGACAAGAGGCTAACGACCCTGTAAGATTCAGGTACTTGTACTAGCTGCATTTCATTGTATGGAGGATGTCAATAGGCCAATAACCATGTAGGATTCAGGTACTTATACTAGCTGCATTTCACTGTACAGAGGGTGACAAGAAGCTAACACTGTAATATTCAGGTACTTCTACTAGCTGCATTCTACTGTACAGAGGGTAACAACAACTAAGTCAAATTTAGGTACTTGTACTAGCTGCATTAAAAAAAAAAAAATTTCAAGAATACACAACTGTAAAAATAGTTTTTATTTGTGTGTTTGTTTCTTCTCACTTCCGTCTAGAGTTCAGCTGTAAGCCGCCACCACATGGAGGACCAAGTCCAAAGCAATATACCCAGAGCGTCATTGTCGACACATTGCCAGTCAGACATTTAATGACTAAACCACTTCCAGCAACAAAAAAAAAAGCACAAAAGGTCTTTGAGTCGCAGCGTGCCCCAACCCAACTTCCTCCTGTGTGCAAAGCGACTCGTAGGTGGAAGAGGATGACGGACAGATCAGGTGATGACACCACGCCGTAACATCAGCAACAGCCTGCCATCTGTGACCCCCATCTCCGCCTTTCCTTTGCCGTCTGTTTCATCAGCTTAGCAGACAAAGAATTTACTGTGGATGAGTGGCGGGGAAGGAACACGCCATGTGCAGAGTCAGGCGAGGTCGCTGCTGTGCGTGTAACAAGAACTGCCTGTGACGCAGCAAAGCTGTGCGCTTCAATGACAACGTGCAACTGCGTCTCGTACAAACAAAAAAAGCACAAAAACAATTAGGGCTCATTTGCACCATACGCAGTCTAAGCGCATAGACAAGGACATTTGCCTACTAGTTCAGTTCCTATAAAAAAAAAAAATTGTGCTGCGGTGCATTGAAATGAATAAAATGTAATTTTGTGACATTTCAATAAAGCTAAGAAAAAACACTTGAATCTGATGTCACAATGCATGGCACCATAAGCAGTCTAAGCGCATAGACAAGGACATTTGCCTTATGTCCTACTAGTTCAGTTCCTATGAAAAAAATTGTGTGCCGCGGTGCATAGAAAGGAATAAAATTAAATTTTGGGACATTTTAATAAAGTTAAAAAAACAAACAATTAAATCTGATGTCCCAATGCCTGGCACCATACGCAGTCTAAGCGCATAGACAAGGAAATGTGCCTTATGTCCTACTAGTTCAGTTCCTATGAAAAAAACTGTGTGCCGCGGTGCATAGAAAGGAATAAAATTTAATTTTGGGACATTTTAATGAAGTTAAAAAACAAACAAACAATTAAATCTGATGTCCCAATGCCTGGCACCATACGCAGTCTAAGCGCATAGACAAGGAAATGTGCCTTATGTCCTACTAGTTCAGTTCCTATAAAAATAATTGTGTGCTGCAGTGCATAGAAAGGAATAAAATGTAATTTTGTGACATTTCAATAAAGTTAAAAAAAAACACTTAAATCTGATGTCACAATGCATGGCACCATACGCAGTCTAGGCGTATAGAAAAGGAAATTTGCCTTATGTCCCACTAGTTCAGTTCCTATTAAAAAATAAAAAATAAAATAGTGTGACGCGATGCATAGAAATTAATAAAATAACATTTTGTGACGTTTCAATAAAGTTAAAAAAAGAAACACTTAAATCTGATGTCACAATGCATGGCACCATACGCAGTCTAAGCATATAGAAAAGGAAATTTGCCTTATGTCCCACTAGTTTAGTTCCTATTAAAAAATAAAAAAATTAGTGTGACGCGATGCATAGAAATTAATAAAATAAAATTTTGTGACGTTTCAATAAAGTTAAAAAAAGAAACACTTAAATCTGATGTCACAATGCCTGGCACCATACGCAGTCTAAATGCATAGACAAAGAAATTTGCCTTATGTCCTACTAGTTCCGTTTCGCTCAAACTGTCTTGCCTACACACGGTCACATCAAATTCCGACGGTCAATAACACCGCAACATACAACACGTTCAACGGCACGTCGGAATTTTGCGCGTCGGAATTGCATACACACGATCGGAAAGTCCGATAGAAAGGTTTTCCGTCGGAAATTTAGAACGTGCTCTCAATTTTTTGCTGGCGGAAATTCGGCCAGCAAAATTCTGAGCCTACACACGGTCGCATTTTCCGATGAAAAGCTCTCATCGGTCTTTTGCTGGCTGAAATTCCGATCGTGTGTTCGCGGCATTACTGTCCTGACAAGAAGTAACAGTAGATCTCTCCAACAGGGTCAATCCCAAGGAAAATAAAGAGTTTCAGTAGGAGGTTAGACCTTACCTATTGTTCTGGAAGGACGCGTTCCTTGGTTTCTTAAAAGGGTTAGTCCATAAAAAAATGTTCTTTGGGTTTTTGGTAAATGCTGAAGAACCCACCCCAGACAGTTGAGCAGTTAGCTGGGTGAGGGGGGACACGTCTATAAAGGCGACATAAACTATCAGAGCATTCTTACCACTAGAGCTTCCAAAAATATGAAAAGCTGCCCAGTAACTCTGCCCACCCACCACTCCATCAAGATAACCTTCAAGATAAATACGACTCATAGTCATAGCTTCCTTCCTGTGTATGTGCAACTCGCTGCCCTACATTTGTTATAGACCTTGGTTCTTTCTGCTGAACGTTTGAAGGTTTTAGTGGCTTCCTCCACCTCTATTTAGATGTATATCGCTGTATAATAAACACTTTAGCCAACCCCCACTTCAACAACTTCCGTCTTGTCCTGAGTGTTGAAGTTGAGCTTAAAGTTAATAAATTGTTCTTTTAGACCTTTGTAAACTGAATAATGTTTCAATAAATTTTTGGGATAAAATAAAATAAATTGACCTTAAGCTTAATAAGTTGACCTTAAAGTGTATCTAATGTAGGGGTTGAGCCAAGGCTTGTAGGGGTTGAGCCAAGGCTTGGGTCCAACTCACTTGGCCATATTTGGTCGCTGACCTTGTCCAAATATGGCCAAGTGATGTTCTTTTAGACCTTTGTAAACTGAATAATGTTTCAATAAATTTTTGGAAAAAAAAAAAAATTTAATTGACCTTAAACTTAATAGGTTGACCTTAAAGTGTATCTAATGTAGGGGTTGAGCCAAGGCTTGGGTCCAACTCACTTGGCCATATTTGGTCACTGACCTTGTCCAAATATGGCCAAGTGATGTTCTTTTAGACCTTTGTAAACTGAATAATGTTTCAATACATTTTTGGAAAAAAAATAAATTAAATTGACCTTAAACTTAATAAGTTGACCTTAAAGTGTATCTAATGTAGGGGTTGAGCCAAGGCTTGGGTCCAACTCACTTGGCCATATTTGGTCACTGACCTTGTCCAAATATGGCCAAGTGATTTCGGCCCAAGCCTTGGTTCAACCCTTCATAAATGTAGGCCAAAATGTCTTCTGCTACATGCCTTTGGTAAAACCCAAATTTTAATCATGATCAAGATACTGATCCGTACAGACACTATATTAGTAATGGCGGTGATAAGCGACTTGTAGTGTAACTATGATAGTGTGGCGGACAATCTGGTGCTAACTGACAATGGCTGGAAGGGATACCGACGTCGCTAGTGAGACTGATGCCCCGTACACACGGTCGGACATTCCGACCACAAAACCCATCGTATTTTTCCGACCGAATTTGTCCGAAACTTGTGTTGCGCACATACGGTCGGACAAAGTTGTCGGAAAATCCGATCGTTCTGAACGAGGTGACGTATAAAACGTACGAAGGGACTACGTAGAGGCCAGTAGCCAATAGCTTTCATCTCCAAATTGGAGCGCCGGAATTCTCTACACACGATCGGAAAAATTCCGATCAGATTTTGTTGTCGGAAAATTTCAGATCAGGCTCTCAAATTTTTTCCGACTGAGATTCTGACGGAAAAAGCCCGCTAGAGCCCACACACGATCGGATTTTCCGACAACATAATCCGATCAGACTTTTTCCATCGGAATATCCGACCGTGTGTACGGGGCATAATACAATGATCAGAGGTAATAATGCACACTGTACTAATGGCACTGGCTGGGTGACAGGAGTGATCAGAAGGGCAATTGATAGGTTACTTGTGTGCTTAACAAGTGTATGTGTGCCGCTTTCACTCACCGATCATCTGGCTGGAGTCTCTCTTCTGAACGGTAGCTGAAAGCAGAGAGAAATCCAGCCAGATCTGTGTGTTGTGTTTACTAACACAGAGATCTATGTGCTGCAAATGACCATAGCCAATCAGCAGGTATACAACCCAAAATGATGGGCTGTAACCTGCTGATAAACTGGTGCTATGAACAATCACAGCACAGGTTAGCAACGGGCGTGTGCATGCGCGCCTCTACACCAGGAAGTACGTCATGACATACGGTGTACCAACACACAGATCTCTGTGCTGTGATAGGCCACAGCCAATCAGCAGGTATACAGCCAAAACGATTGGCTGTAACCTGTGGACAAACTGGTGCTGTGTACAATCACAGCACAGGTCAGCAATGGGTGCGTGTATGTGTGCCTCTAAGCCAGGAAGTACACGGGAACATACAGTGTACCAACACACTAATGTCTGTGCTGTGATTCGCCACAGCCATTCAGCAGGTATACAGCCAAAACAATTGGCTGTAACTTGCTGACAAACTGGTGCTGTGCACAATCACAGCACAGGTCAGCAATGGGTGCGTGTATGTGTGCCTCTAAGCCAGGAAGTACACCGTAACATACAGTGTACCAACCAACTAATGTCTGTGCTGTGATTCGCCACAGCCAATCAGCAGGTATACAGCCACAATAGTGGGGTGTAACCTGCTGACAAACTTGTGCTGTGTACAATCAAAGCACAGGTCAGTGGGGGGGGGGGGGGGGGCGTAGATGCACGCCTCTAAACTAGGAAGTACACTGCGCTGCATGGGTACAATGCCGTGCCCGGGGCTGCACACAAAAAAAGGCCTGGAGGTCAAGCAAATACTGAGTGATATAAAAAAAATCACAACGCCCACCAATTTATTCTCTATGGCCTCTGCTTTAAAAAAAAAAAAATATATATTATATATATATATATATATATATATATATATATATATATATATATATAATTTTATTTTATTTTTTTACATGTAAACAAAAAGTTTATAGCATGTTCCTCATGCTTGCTGGGGCATTACTGTTATGAAAATGGTGCAATCAACAGTAACAAGGAAATTGTAAAAGTGGAAACGGGTTTATCTTTACCTTGGAAGAAAAGTGTTACAGGAAGTCTGGATCACGCCGCTTTCTCGGTAAACATTGTGCCTCACTGAACATCTGATGGGAGGCCATTTCACAAGAACTTGCCAGGGCGGTTGAAATGTATACAAACAATATACATCATCTTCGGTTGCGTAAAGAACGTGCCCTGTGCTCTACAGATCTTAAAAGAACTGGTTGATCTTATTTTTTGCTAATGCGTTCTCACAAAGACCTTCCGGAATGCTGGAAGACTTCCAGTTGACCTCCATGCCCATTGTGATGTAAACCACGCAATCCACAAATGTGTAAACTATTCCTGAGCCAGTGGAACCTGTAGTGTGAATGGCCAGACTAACTACCAACGAACACCTTCCTACCTACCTACCTACTTTATCTACAGATGATTCTTCTCCAAGTTCCCACAATAGCCTGGGGGGGGGCCATATACTCTCTGGTGAAGGACAGGTCAACCCGACCGATATCTTTGCTTCAGTGACAATCACACATTGGGTCGTTGAGCTTCTCTTAGCTTTGCACCAATAACGATATCGGTTGCCGATACTAAGCATTTGCACGAGTACTTGTACTCGCCCAAATGCTCCATACTAAAACTAATACCTTGCACCTCATGCCGCCATTTCCTCCTTCTTCTTTTGCTCCTCCTCCCCCATCACCACCACTCGATACCCCGTATTGTCAAAACAGCGAGTCAACCTTTCGAAAATGCTGCCTAACTCTGCCTGGCATTGCGTCATTTCCGGTTTTGAAATAACGCAATGCCAGCAGCGGAGGAGGCCTGTTGACTCCTGGGTTTGATGAATTCCCTGAAGCCAATGGGAGACCAGAGAGGAGGTACCTCGCCCCAGCAACAAGGCCTGGAAGTACGGGACATTTAGACAAAATAAAGCTAGTTATACAACCAATGAAAAAAAAATTACACTAAAAATAGTTATCGGTAATTGGTATCGGCAAGTACTCAGTATCGGTAGTCGTAATCAGTCTTAGCACCTGGCCTATAGCGGATTGAAGGCAGGATGGTGGCTTCACAGCTCTGACTGAACGTCATATGATGGGGGGGGGGGGGGGGGTGTGCAGCGCGACGATCCGTGTGTACCTCTGACAGCGTGTGAGGAGAGGGCAGCCGATAAGCGGATTTTCTCAGTGGGGATATATCTGCAACGATAATCAGTGCCCTGATTATCAGTGCAGCCCCATCAGTGATGCCAATCAGTACCCATCAGTTTTGCCTTTCAGTGGCCATCAGTGATGCCTGTTATTGCCCATCAGTGTCTCCTCATCAGTGCCCATCAGTGTCTCCTCATCAGTGCCCATCAGTGTCGTCCAGCAGTGCCACCTATCAGAGCCCATCAGTGCTGCATATTAGTTCCTCCTCATCAGTGCCCATCGGTGCCGCCCATCAGTGCAAATCAGCGCCACCTATCAGTGCCCATCAGTGCTGAATATTAGTTCCTCCTCATCAGTGCCCATCAGTCCTTCATATTAGTTACTCATCAGTGCCCATCAGTGAAGAAGAAAAATTACTTATTTACAAAATGTTATTACAGAAACTAAAATATATATATATATATTTTTTTTTTTTTTTTTTTTCTTTTTAATTGTTGGTCTTTTTTCTTTTTTCCTTTGTTTAGCAAAAAAACTTAAAAAAAAACTGTGGTGAATAAATTCCACCAAAACAAATCTCTATTTGTGTGAAAAAAAAAAAGGATAAAAATGTCATATGGGTACAGTGTAGCATGACCGCGCAATTGTCATTAAAAGTGCGACAGCACTGAAAGCTGAAAATTGGCCTAGGCAGGAAGTGGGTAAAAGTGCCCGGTATTGAAGTGGTTAAACTGGTATCTGTGCACCCCTAAGCGTCTGTGGAACAGATCACATGATCTGCTGCCATAGGTTCCCAATAGTGTCTCCAGTAGATATCACATAACTGACCAATAGGGGATCTCAGTTTTCCATGCCTTCTGTTAAGGCATATCTATAGAAAAACGTAATGTTGAGTGGGGAAGAGTTCGAACCTGTCAGGATTTTATTGCTGTGTGTGTCCCCATTGAGAAGATGCCCCTGCACTTCCTGTTCCAGAGATACTACAGGAAGTGGAAAGCCCACATCTGAAAGTTGGCACCAGAACAAGTGTCCCAATGGACGATTTCCCAACCAAACATTTGGGATTCCTTTTTAGGCTATTGGCAATGGTCCCAGGACAAAATAGTGAGGTTAGATCGCCCCGATAGGAACATGGAGATCAATATAAAACCGACAAAAGGTTATAACTCTTGTATACTAATACTAGAAAAATAAAAAGTTTGGGGTGGAAGAAACTTTTTCTTCTTTAAAGGAGCAAAAAGAGAAAGCGATAGCAGGTTCTCGGTGGAACACAGGTCCACTTTAGGTATATATGCGCCGGAGCAGCACCGGTATGTTGTGTACATTTAATATGCAAATTCTCACTGACCTGCATAACTTTCACTAGAAATGTTTACAACGTGAAGGAAATAACATATGAAGTTCAGCTGAGCAGGTTATGTAAATGAGGTCTTATGACTGTGACTACCAGGAAAACTATCAGCACATCTGTTCCCTGAAATGTACTGAACAACGTCTAGAAGACGGCTTGTCTGGGACTTCCCAGAACTACCTTCCGATAGCCTTCGAAATTCCCTAAACTTTCGCCCATTCCTCAGTTACCTAGTCAAAGCATTGGCAGGAAACTGGTTCCTATTTGTATAGGAGGAATACGAAATTCCGGTCATGTTGGACAGTCTAATGCCCCGTGCACACGGTCGGAAATTCCGACGGAAAATGTCCGATCGGACCATGTTGTCGGAAAATCCACCCGTGTGTCCATCGGATCCTGCTCTCAAATTTTCCAACAACAAAATCCGATCTGACTTTTTCCGACCGTGTGTAGAGAATTCTGACGGACAAAGTGCCACGCATGCTCAGATCAAATTAGGAGACCAAACCTATTGGCTACTAGCCTCTACGTAGTTCCGTCGTACCCAACGAACGTCACCACGTTCAGAATGATCGGATTTTCCGACAACTTTGTCCGACTGTGTGTACGCAACACCAGTGTCGGACAAAATCCGACGGATTTTGTGGTCGGAATTTCCGACCGTGTGTACGGGGGCTTAGACCCTATAGTTGGGGAGGAACTACAAGTCATAGCAAGACCTGCTAACCAGGTGTCAATCCTGACCAATAAAAAAAACAGAGCTTAGCAACTGATTACATTGATAGATATAAGCCGGCAAACTCGGTGGACTCAAACTTTGAATATCTTTATTGGCTACAAAAGAACATCCAGTAAAACAATGCTAACGTGTTTCAGCCACTGTGGCCTTACTCATATGCTAGAAGAAAGGCCACAGCGGCCAAAACGCTATAGCATTGTTTTACTGGATGTACCTGTGCAGCCAATAAAGATTTCCAACCGTAGAGTGTATGGCCAGCTTAAAGGAGGTTCTAAAATCAGATTGTATAGGAAGCACTAAATTGAATAAACATTTTACGCACGCACACCACACCCGTATGTTGACCTACCCCAGGTGTAAGGATTACAGGTAAATCCCTCACCATTGCTCGGGATCAGTAAATTGCAGTTATTAAGTATCCAGGTGAGACCAAAAATACATAGACCAGTTACTTCTTCTTTGATTTTCTTGAGGCCACAAAACCAACTTTTTCGGCCAGACAATGGATCCATAGAGTCACATGTCAGCGCATGGCCTTGTGGCATCAGCCTAGACCATCCCTTGCCATGGAAGTCAAAAACAGGTTTTCATTATGGCACAAGATCATACAAACTATCAAGAGAAAGCTTTATCCGGTAGCAGCGTTGTTCTGTATCATCCAATTTTATGATGCCCACACACACAAATTCAGCTACCTTTTCAGTACCATAAATACCCAATGGATTAAAATAGCCTACCACCAACATTTTGTACCAGATGGTAAAATGATCTAAAGGTTGGTGGTTGGCCGCCATAACCTTGGTTGGTGTTGTGTTTGAAAACTGCTTAAAACTATGTGTGTAGCCAGCACTGCTCTGCTCAAAGGCCACCAGATTTTTCATGAAATCCCAAAAATCTAAAGATACCATAAACCAATCACAGGTAGGTGTAAGGCCAATGGTTTAAAAAAAAAATGACCACTTGAACCCAACTTTTTGCTCTTGTCTCTTGTCAAAAGGATTGCATGTTCCCTCAACTCCTAAATTCTACAACAGCCTTTCCCAAACTTTTAAGGCAAGAGGAACCCCTAAATTAACTTCGAGGCCTCGGAGGAACACTTACTAAAAACCAATTAAATCAGAAGTTAATGGTCCTTTACACAGGTGGTCAGTAGGAATAATTCAATGCTTACAGACAGCTACCGTATATACTCGAGTATAAGCCGACCCGAATACAAGCCGAGGCACCTAATTTTACCACAAACAACTGGGAAAACGTATTGACATATCGAGTATAAGCCTACAGTGAGAAATTCGCAGCTACTGTAAGTGGAAAAGAGGGTCAACAGTGCCCATTTGCAGCCTCACTGTGCCCATTTGCAGCCTCACTGTGACCATTTGCAGCCATAGGTCCCCCGAACTTCAAACTCGGTAGTTAAGGGTTCCTAAATGCCCCCTAGCTGCAGCCAAAGTTTGGGGTCTCGACCCAAAGGGTCCCGAAAATTACATTGCTGCAGATGGACACAGTTGACCAACTGTGGTGTGGGGCCCTGTATTTCTGGGTCACTTGGTGCTAGGAACCCCATCTTTGGATAAGTTGGCTGGGGGGTCCTAGCGCCAAGTGTCCCTGAGATATGGGGCCCCGAAGTCGGGTCGGAAAATGTCAAGCACTTTTCTGCAGCAGAGAATTACATTTTCCGAACCGACTTTGGGGCCCGTATCTCGGGGCCACTTAGTGCTAAGAACACCATCTTGGATATGTTGTAGTGCTAGTTCCACTGGGTTGGCATGCCAAAGTTGGGGTTCCTAGCACCAAGCGACCCGAGATACAGGGCCCCAAAACTGTCAACTGTGTCCATCTGCAGCAATGTAATTTTCCGGACCCTTTGGGTCGAGACCCCAAATTTTGGCTGCAGCCCAAATTGGGTCGGAAAATGTCATTTTCTGCTGCAGAAAAGTGCTTGACTCGAGTATAAGCCAAGGGGAGCATTTTCAGCACACAAAAAATGTGCTGAAGAACTCGGCTTATACAGTAATTGGTGTCATTCTGCTGGCTTCGCCAAGTGTTGTGGGTCCTGGAACTATGCAGGGACCATCAAATGGAAGGTCAACCAACCACATCTCAAGGAACCCTTAGCATCCTCTGGAGGAACACTTTAACACTGGTTGAGAATGGTTATAACAACCATTCTCAACCAGTGTTAAAGTGGAACTCTAGTGTTCCTCCAGAGGTTGCTAAGGGTTCCTTGAGCTGTGGTTGGTTGACTCTCCATTTGATCAAGGCTGCTGATGACCATCAAGGCTGCTGATGGCCATCACGAAACTCAATAGACCATTATTTAAGGGCACAGAGACGTGGAACCAGTTCGGCTTGTTGGTTCACCTAAGTCATTCTAGGTTTATCTCTAGTTATGGTGGATCTACAAGCCTCAATATGAAAGGATATGGTGGGACTAGTTGTCCAGACAAAGCTAAAGGATCACAGAAGCTTGTCCCAAAACCTTCTGTCTCTTGTGAAAGTATCAAGTTTTCCATCTCCTAAATTCTATACCTTCATGCTGCTGATGACCCTCACAATTGTTCCATAATTCAAGGACACAGAAATGAAGAACCACTTTAGCTTGTGGGTACACCTAAAGCAATCCTAGGATTCTCTTTAGCTGTAGCGGAACTTCAGTACTTAACATGAATGCAGATGCTGTTACTTGTAGTCCCACCACAACTAAGGGATAACCGATGGGCTTATCCTGAAACTTTTTGCCTTTGTCTCACCTGAATGCGATCACCTATTCCCTGTTTCCTTCTACACTGTCCCGCTTTTGATGACTATCAAAAAGGTTGACCACCACATTATTAAAGAAACAATATCATCATCCAAAGATCCAGAAAATCTCAGAATGAATGGAGATGCTGGGACTTGTAGCCCCACCACAACCAAAGTACAAATTAACTTATGCTGAAGCCCTTTGTCCTCATCTCAAGTCACATGTTCGCAGTCTCCACTGTTGATGACTTTGAGGAAGACCAACATATCAAGAAAGAAACAATATGGTCCCTTTAAGGCATAGGAAATCTCAACATGAATGGAGATGCTGGGGCTTGTAGTCCTACCACAACTAAAGGGTCACAGATACCCACAAACTTTTTGTCCTGGTCTCTTCTCAACGGGATCACAGATGGGCTTATCCTAAAACTTTTTGTCCTCGTCTCAAGCCACATGGTCCCAGACTCTGCTGTTGATGACTTTGAGGACGATCACATTATAATAAAGAGCTCCTATCATCCTTCAATGGCACAGAAAATCTCACCATGAATGGAGATGCTGGGACTTGTAGTGCCACCACAACTAAAGGGTCACAGGTGGGCTTACTCTGAAACTTTTTGTCCCCATCTCAAGTCACATGCTCTCAGTCTCTGCTGATGATGACTTTGAGGAAGACCAAAACAGTATGGTCCCTTAAAAAGGTACAGAAAATCCCAACATAATCGGAGATACTGGGACTAGTAGTCCCACCACAACTAAAGGGTCACAGGTGGGCTTACCCTGAAACTGTTTGTCCTGGTCTCTTCTCAATAGGATCACAGATGGGCTTACCCTGAAACTTTTTGTCCTTGTCTCAAGTCACATGGTCCCAGTCTCTGCTGTTATGAAAAAGCTCATATCATCCTTCAAAGGCACAGAGAATCTTACCATAAACAGGGATGTTGGGACTTGTAGTCCCACCACAAATAAGGGTCACAGATGGGCTTACCCTGAAACTTTCAGCCCACGAAAAACCTCAGGATGGAGATGCTGGGACCTGTAGTCCCACCACAAATAAGGGTCACAGTTGGGTTTACCCTGAAACTTTCTGCCCAGAGAAAATCTCAGGATGGAGATGCTGGGACTTGTAGTCCCAGCACAAATAAGGGTCACAGGTGGGTTTACCCTGAAACTTTCTGCCCACAGAAAACCTCAGGATGGAGATGCTGGGACCTGTAGTCCCACCACAACTAAAGGGTCACAGATGGGTTTACCCTGAAACTTTCAGCCCACGGAAAACCTCAGGATGGAGATGCTGGGACTTGTAGTCCCAGCACAAATAAGGGTCACAGGTGGGTTTACCCTGAAACTTTCTGCCCACGGAAAACCTCAGGGTGGAGATTCTGGGACCTGTAGTCCCACCACAACTAAAGGGTCACAGGTGGGTTTACCCTGAAACTTTCAGCCCACGGAAAACCTCAGGGTGGAGATGCTGGGACTTGTAGTCCCACCACAAATAAAGGGTCACAGATGAGCTTACCCTAAAACTTTCAGCCCACGGAAAACCTCAGGGTGGAGATGCTGGGACCTGTAGTCCCACCACAAATAAGGGTCACAGATGGGCTTACCCTGAAACTTTCTGCCCACAGAAAATCTCAGGATGGAGATGCTGGGACCTGTAGCCCCACCACAACTAAAGGGTCACAGATGGGCTTACCCTGAAACTTTTTGTTCCTGGTCTCTTCTCAATGGGATCGCAGATGGTCTTATCCTGAAACTTTTTGTCTCAAGTCACATGCTCCCAGTCTCCGCTGTTGATGACTTTGAGGGCGATCGCCACCCTTTAAAAGAGCTCATATCATCCTTTAAAGGCACAGTGAATCTCAACATGAACCAGGATGCTGGGACTTGTAGTCCTACCAAAAATAAGGGTCACAGGTGGGCTTATCCTGAAACTTTTTGTCCTCATCTCAAGTCACATGCTCCCAGTCTCCGCTGTTGATGACTTTGAGGACAATCAACACCATGAAAAAAAAAAAGGCTCATATCAACCTTGGAAGGCACAGGATGCCCGGAGATGCTGGGACCTGTAGTCCCACCAAAGGCACAGAGAATCTCAACATGGACAGAGATGCTGGGACTTGTAGTCCTACCACAACTAAAAGGTTCACAGGTGGACTTTTCCAAATAGAAGTTAGGTTTTAATTATGGTGGCATCACCCAACCCAAGTCCTTCCACCCATAGGAGAAAAAAGGGAAATAAAACATAAAATACAATGTATCACCCAACTTCCTCAACTAACAAAAAAGAGGATATGAAACTTTCCGAGGACTATAGAGTAGAATGTAAGTTGTTAGAGAGTTGTAGGTAGGTGAGCAGGAGAGGTGTGATCCCCATGCCTGCTCCTCTCGGGCTCATGGTCCTCTTACCCGCCTGGATGTCCTCTCCTGCCCGCGTGTTCTTTGTGTCTGCCGCTCAGCATGGTGAGCCCGGACTTCCCATCACAGCTTATGAGTCACAGTCAGGGGGTGGGAATCCCCGCTGTGACGTCACACTCCATATAGGGACATCCTGGGGCCAAGAAGAAGAAGTAGCTGTCAATGAGCACAGGGAGAGATCGCAGAGGGGTGGGTGGGTGGGCCCTGGGGGGGAGGGCGATCAGGAGGGGCCACTTCTATAAAGGTGTTAATTAAATTGTCAGCTCTGCTGAATAGCCCCTCCCCCCCGAACCGTTTTTGTCTTTTTCGTTTGTTTATAAAAAGGCTTTCCACTCTACAGCCAGAGGAACTATCCACAGGTGGCCATAACCCCCCCAACTGGAAGCCCCCTCCATGTGTCCTGGAGCTCTGAATGTGATGGAATGATTAGATCTGGGAGAAATTCTTGTGGGCCGTACACGGGATCCAAAAATCGTACGAAAAATACCGCTTTGGAAGCGATCGTACGATAATCCGATCGTTAGTACACAGCTTTCGATAACCGGTCACGACCGTTCATCCGATATTATCCAATCGGACATGCACAAAAAAACTTTCTCATGCCGCGGACACACGGTCGGACTTTCCGGCAGAAAAAGTCTGACGGAATCTTTTAATCGGATATTCGGATCGTGTGTGGGCCTCATCGGACTTTTTTTTTTTGAAAATTCTGACGGACCTAGAAGTAGAATATGTTTTAAATATTTCCGACGGAACCAATTCCTATCGGGAAACCTGCTCGTCTGTATGCTGTTCCGACGGACCAAAAACGACGCCTGCTCTGAAGCAAGTACGAGATGGCAGCTATTGGCTATTGAACTTCATTTTTCTAGTCCCGTCGTACGTGTTGTACGTCACCGCGTTCTTGATGGTCGGAATTTGGTGTGATTGTGTGTATGCGGAACTCCGTTGGAAAAACCTTCATGCCGTGTACGCGCGGTCGGACTTTCCGGCAGAAAAAGTCTGATGGACTCTTTTCATCGGATATTCCCATCATGTGTGGGCCTCATCGGATTTTTTTTTCCCGAAAATCCTGACGGACCTAGAAGTAGAACATGTTTTAAATATTTCCGACGGAACCAATTACTATCGGGAAAACCGCTCGTCTGTATGCTGTTCCAACGGACCAAAAACGACGCAAGCTCTGAAGCAAGTACGAGACGGCAGCTATTGGCTATTGAGCTTCATTTTTCTAGTCCCGTCGTACGTGTTGTACGTCACCGCGGTCTAGACGGTCGGACTTTGGTGTGATCGTGTGTACGCAAGACTGTTTCAGCGGAACTCCGTCGGAACTCCGTCGAAAAAACCTTCATGCCGTGTACACGCGGTCGGACTTTCCGGCAAAAAAAGTCTGATGGAATCTTTTCATCGTATATTCGGATCGTGTGTGGGCCTCATCGGACTTTTTTTAAAGTAGAACATGTTTTAAATATTTCCGACGGAACCAATTCCTATCGGGAAAACCGCTCGTCTGTATGCTGTTCCAACGGACCCAAAACGACGCATGCTCTGACGCAAGTACGAGACGGCAGCTATTGGCTATTGAACTTCATTTTTCTAGTCCCGTCGTACGCGTTGTACGTCACCGCGTTCTTGATGGTCGGAATTTGGTGCGATTGTGTGTACGCGGAACTCTGTCGGAAAAACCTTCATGCCGTGTACACGCGGTCGGACTTTCCGGCAAAAAAAGTCTGATGGAATCTTTTCATCGTATATTCGGATCGTGTGTGGGCCTCATCGGACTTTTTTTTTTTCGAAAATTCTGACGGACCTGGAAATAAAACATGTTTTAAATATTTCCGACGGAACCAATTCCTATCGGGAAAACCGCTCGTCTGTATGCTGTTCCAACGGACCCAAAACGACGCATGCTCTGAAGCAAGTACGAGACGGCAGCTATTGGCTACTGGCTATTGAACTTCTTTTTTCTAGTCCCGTCGTACGTGTTGTACGTCACCGCGGTCTTGACGGTCGGAATTTGGTGTGATCGTGTGTACGCAAGACATTTTCAGCGGAACTCCGTCGGAACTCCTTCAGAAAAACCTTCATGCCGTGTACACGCGGTCGGACTTTCCGGCAGAAAAAGTCTGATGGAATCTTTTCATCGTATATTCGGATCGTGTGTGGGCCTCATCGGACTTTTTTTTTTTCGAAAATTCTGACGGACCTGGAAATAAAACATTTTTTAAATATTTCCGACGGAATCAATTCCTATCGGGAAAACCTCTCGTCTGTATGCTGTTCCGACGGACCCAAAACGACGCATGCTCTGAAGCAAGTACTAGACGGCAGCTATTGGCTACTGGCTATTGAACTTCCTTTTGTCTAGTCCCGTCGTACGCGTTGTACGTCACCGCGGTCTAGACGGTCAGACTTTGGTGTGATCGTGTGTAGGCAAGACAGTTTCAGCGAAACTCCCTCGGCCCCCCAGTCGGAAAAACCTTCATGACGGTCTTCCCGACGGACTTCCAGGGGAGTTCTGACGGACATTCCGAACAAACGGACTTGGTCACCCACCAATGGAGTAAGTCCATTCGAAAGTCCCTTCGTTTTGAACTTGACAACGTAAACGGGACTAAAAAAGGAAGTTCAATAGCCAGTAGCCAATAGCTTCCCTTACATCGTATTTGGTCCGTCAGACCAGCACACAGATGAACGGTTTTCCCGATAGGAATCGAGTCCCTCGGACAGATTTGAAACATGTTCTATTTCTAGGTCCGTCTGAATTTTTAAAAGAAAAACGATTGGATTAGCCCACACACGATCCGATTGTCCGACGGACTGATTCCGTCAGACCCATTGGCTCCCACTGCTGTCAATAAAATCCAGTGACACGGGAGCGGGGGGCGGGGCCGAGTCCTGCTGTCTGTGTCAATGGACGCAGGAGCGCGGAGCGCGCCCTCACGTGTGTCCCACTCCCCATGGAATGCGGAGCTCTTTCGGAGGAGCCCAGAAGAGGAGGATCAGGGCCGCTCTGTGCAAAACCCTTGTACAGAGGAGGTAAGTATAACATGTTTGTTATTCACAATTACTTTAGCACTCTGCCCAAACACAGTTAGATTTTCGTGTGAAACGTTCAAATCAAAATTTTGAACCATCGCTCGTTAGAGACTTCTTTCTTTCCATCATTGAGTCAACTCATAGGGATGGGACACTATTCCTCCCACTGATATCAATGATGGGGCACTTTTCCTTTTACTGACACCAATGATGGGGCACTATCCCTCCCACTGATACCAATGATGGGGCACTATTCCTCCCACTGATACCAATGATGGGGCACTTTTCCTTTTACTGACACCAATGATGGGCACTATTCCTCCCACTGATACCAATGATGGGGCACCATCCCTCCCACTGACACCAATGATGGGTCACTTTTCCTCGCACTGACACCAATGATGGGGCACGATTCCTTCCACTGATACCAATGATAGGACACTATTCCTTTTACTGACACCAATGATGGGGCACTATACCTCCCACTGACACCAATGATGGGGCACTATTCCTCCCACTGACACCAATGATGGGGCACTATCGCTCCCACTGACACCAATGATGGGGCACTATCGCTCCCACTGACACCAATGATGGGGCACTATTCCTTCCACTGATACCAATGATGGGACACTATTCCTTTTACTGACACCAATGATGGGGCACTAATCCTCCCACCGATACCAATGATGGGGCACTTTTCCTCCCACTGACACCAATGATGGACACTATTCCTCCCACTGATATCAATGATGGGGCACTTTTCCTTTTACTGACACCAATAATGGGGCACTATTCCTCCCACTGACACCAATGATGGGGCACTATTCCTCCCACTGATATCAATGATGGGGCACTATCCCTCCCACTGACACCAATGATGGAGCACTATTCCTCCCACTGATACCAATGATGGGACACTTTTCCTCCCACTGATACCAATGATGGGACACTATTCCCCCCACTGATATCAATGATGGGGCACTATTCCTTTTACTGACACCAATGCTGGGTCACTATTCCTCCCACTGACACCAATGATGGGGCACTATTCCTCCCACTGATATCAATGATGGGGCACTATCCCTCCCACTGACACCAATGATGGAGCACTATTCCTCCACTGACACCAACACAGAAGATTATTCTTTCCCCTCCCTAATTGGATAATGTCACCCAAATGCACACCATGCATGTGCAGCAATTCTGTCCACGATTCCAAATCGCGAAGTGTGAATGGAGCCTTACACCAGTCCCTGCAGCTTCTGCACCCCTGTGGGAGGTCATCAAGACCAAAGCAAATTTCAAGATGTGGGATGGAAATATTTTTCTCACACAAACACATTTCTAAGGGCTCATTCACATGGGTAGCCAGGGAGCGGTAAAGTTAGGTGATTGAGCCGTGGCCGTCCACCTGAATAAGGGCATGCAGCTGCTCAGGGCCGACCGCAAGCAAAGCATCGTGGCCGCGGCAAAGATTAAATGGAATTAGTGGCGCTGCTATGGGGGTGCGAACCGCACCCAGGCGACACCGGACAGAAGGGTGACACCATCAAGTAGGAAGTGATATCTGACCACGACGGTGTCACCCCCACCTGTGATAGCACACAGATTGGCGCGCTGGCACCGATCCGCATCATTTACAAGCACCATGACCATGATCTGATGCCACTGAATGGAATGTAGCATTTGGCGGGTGGTGCCACCACTGAATGCAACCAATTCAAGTGAATGGTGGCCGCCCCACAACCACTCTGCCAACATGCTTACATATTGACATATCACCTCCTCGACGTCACATGCCTCTGAAAAGCCTTCTCCCGTAAATCACTTTTCAGAGGGGCACATGCATAGCTCCCAACTGTCCCTGATTTGGAGGGACTGTCCCTGATTTGGAGCAATGTCCCTCTGTCCCTCATTCCTCCTCATTTGTTCCTCATTTTGGTCTGATCTATATAGATGTATATAAAATGTACTGGTTATCTATCAAAAAGTGTTTTCCAGCACTAAACCTTTCATCTGATTTCTAAATTGCTGCATTTGTAAATCCCAAAAGCCAATATAAAGGAATAGTAGTGGTAAAAAAAAGCACTCGTAGGTTCAACCAATCTTGTTTTTTTGTACAATTCTCCTTTAAGGGGCATGGCAAGGGGTGTGCCCTATGCCTGCATACTTTTGCTGATAGGTGTCCCTCATTCCCATCTCAAAAAGTTGGAAGGTATGGCACATGTGAGAACAAGCCCTAAGTGTTGACTCAAACACATGTGTGGAACAGCAACGCTCGCAACAAACACACGCAATTCTGACCTGCAGGCAAAAATCGCTGCTCGTTAGCGGACACACAAGGGGAGCGTAATTAATTCTTAACCGCTTATGCGCTGGCCCTTTAAGGGGTCTGGAATGGTGGGAGGCGGGGCTTATCAGTCACATGATCAGAAAGATCGCGTTCACAAGATGCGAACGGGAGCTTTCAGTTAGCTGCCGGCAGGGCGTGCACGCTCTCAGCACAGCGCTATTGCACGCAAATATGCGGGCAATTTGACGCCAAGGAGTTAATCGCACCCCTCACACATCGGCAAACATAGAGCTTTTTCACGCACGTCAAATAACATGGTGCCAAGCTAATGGGCTGCTGTAACCGCGACGTGTGCCGGACAAGTGTGAACCTAGGCCAGCGGTGGAGAACCTTGGCACCCCAGATGTTTTGGAACTACATTTCCCATGATGCTCAACTACACTGCAGAGTGCATGAGCATCATGGGAAATGTAGTTCCAAAACACCTTGGGTGCCAAGGTTCGCCATCACTGACCTAGGCTAAGAGAGAATGGGGGTTTTCAATCAGGAAAGTCTATTCACTCCAAAATCGATGTTAAAAGCAAAAATTTTGAAAGTACTTTTGTATGACGTTCGTCATGCCCCTCGAATGACCAGAATTTTCCTTTGAACAGGAATGTTCATACAAACGTTTTGTTTGAAAATCTGCCAGTATATATCCATCTTTTAGAGATATGCCGCGTACACGCGATCGGAATTCCGGCCAGAAAAAGACCAATGAGAGTTTTTCATCGGAAAATGCGACCGTGTGTAGGCTCCATCGGAATTTAGCTGTCCGAATTTCCACCAGCAAAAAATTGATAGCATGTTCTCAATTTTCCCGATGGAAAAACTTTCTATCGGAAATTCCGATCGTATGTATGCGATTCCGACACGCCAAAAATCACGCATGCTCAGATTCAACTACGAGACGGAAGCTATTGGCTACTGGCTATTGAACTTCCCTTTTCTAGTCCCGTCGTACGTGTTGTACGTCACCGCGTTCTAAACGATCGGAATTTGGTGTGGCCGTATGTAGGCAAGACAGCTTGAGCGGAATTCCGTCGGGAAAACCATCAGAGCTTTTTCCGACGAGAATTCTGATCGTGTGTACGCGGCAATAGAGTTGAACAATTCCGGTCATTCCCAACCTTTGGAATGCCTGGATTCCCGTGTATGTAGATCAGAGCAGGATAATCCGGAGGGGGGTCAGTTAAACAATTAGGTGAAAGGCTTTGTTTATTGTCGGGTTGGGACAATGGAGAGAGATGTACATCGGCAACGCCCGCTTGTTTGTTGAAATGCAAAGGAAGATTGGACCCGGAGATCAGAGGAGACCATCATTAACATCTTTCTGTAAGGTCCACCAACTACCACCTTCATTGTCCTCCTGAAGTGTGACTGGCACCAGAAGATACTCAAGAAAACTCCAATCTGTAGATTTTTCAAAAAATGTGGTTGCACTAAACCAGGGGTCTCCAAACTATGGCCCTCCAGTTGTTCAGGAATTACCATTCCCACCATGCCTAGTCATGTTGTGAAGGTCAGAGTTTTACAATGCCTCATGGGACGTGTAGTTCCACAACAGCTGGAGGGCCGTAGTTTGGAGATCCCTGCACTAAACAATTGTCTTCCTGGAAGAAAATCCAATCAAATTTGACCATTTTTTTTGGAGTGGAACGATCATTTTAGAAGGAACGACAATTTAATATGATCACATGTAAATGCCCATACACACGATCGGACTTTTTGACAACAAACATGCAAATTAGCTGTTTTGGGGCAACAGCCGACCGCGTGTACGCTCCATCGGACAAACTTTTTCCGCTTTCATCTGACTTTTGTTGGCCTTGCGAATGGACAAACTTTCCAGCAACAAAAGTCCGATGGAGCAAAGTCCGATCGTGTGTACAGAAAACCAACGGACTTTTGTACAAAGTACAAACACGCATGCTCAGAACCAATGCAAAAGATCAGACAACAATACAAAAGTTGACCAAAGGTGGCGGTAAAGAGCAGAAAAAACATGTGATTTGGTGAAAGTTGGCTGAAAAAGTCCTGCTGTGTGTATGCAATACAAGTTCACAGCCGACGCCCTTTGTACAAAAATCCACGGGAAAGTTTGTACAAAGTCCTATCGTGTGTATGAGGCTTTAGAATGATCGCTGGTCTAGCCTTCTGCTTATGGCCAACGTGGTATTTTCGGGATATCAAAAATCATACCTCACAACTTTTTCAGATGGGAATGAGGGACACCTATCAGCAAAAGTATGCAGGCATAGGACACACCCCTTGTCACGCCCCCTTAAAGGAGAATTGTACAAAAAAAACAAGATTGGTAAAACCCACAAGTGCTTTTTTTTTTACCACTAATATTCCTTTATATTGGCTTTTGGGATTTACAAATGCAGCAATTTAGAAATCAGATGAAAGGTTTAGCGCTGGAAAACACTTTTTGATGCATAAAAAGTGCATTTTATATACATCTATATAGAGCAGACCAAAATGAGGGACAAATGAGGAGGAAAGTGGGACAGAGGGACATTGTTCCAAATCAGGGACAGCATACCTCCCAACATTTTGAGATGAGAATGAGGGACACCTACTAACAAACGTATGTAAGCATAGGACACGCCCACTTGCCACACCCCCTTAAAGGAGAATTAACCAAAATAAAAGTTAATTAAATCCACAAGGGCAAATTTTTACCACTACCATTTCTTTTATATTGGCTTTTAAAAGGTACAAATGCAGCAATTTAAAATTTGGATAAAAGGTTTAGCACTGGGAAACACTTTTTGAAAGATAAAAAGTGCATTTTTTATACAATTATATAGATCAGACCAAAATGAGGGACAAATGAGGATGAATGAGGGACAGAGGTACATTGCTCCAAATCAGGGACAGTCCCTCGAAATCGGGGACAGTTGGCAGCTATGCTAAAAAAATGGTACTCAAGCAATCAGATTAACCACTTGCCAACCACCAATGTACATCCCTGGATTTCAAGTGGTTATATCGGGATAATGTCCACAGCTGCAGGCATCACCCCGGTATAGTTTTTTAGAGCTGATGGTCGGCTCTCTTGTAAAAACTATCCTAGCGGCTTACTAGCCACTGGATTGCTTTTACAAGCAGAGGGAGGTGATGCCCCCCTTATCCCGCCACTTTCCATGGCTTTACCGGGATACCCCGTCTCACCAGGAGTCCCGATCGACCAGCTGGCGCTTCCAAATCCAAAATTGTCAACAGAAGAAGAATGGAGAACCAATCTTCCAATTAGGACACTTATTACAGTGACAACTCTTGATTTTCTCTCGCTTCCTGTTGTGTCTCCAAGACAGGAAATTAAAGGAAATCTCCCCATTGAGACACAGGCAACAAAGAATAGTCTAACAAGGGTTTTAATGCTTCCCCCACTCTATCCAAAGAAAAAGTTTTGACAATACATACTCTTCATTGTCACATGATTGCTCATGCCAACACTGTGTGCAAATTCTAATTACTATTTTGGAAGGACGGTCATGACTATCCAGCCATCAGAAGCGGAAGTAAGCTGATTTTAATTATTGTGATTACGGCCATTCATTACATTCCCGCCTACCTCTAATCACTTTGACTCAGTCTATGTGTCAGGAACAACCGAAGTTACGTAAGAGAAAGTAGAGCAAATTCAATGTATAGCCCAACTTTATTTTTTATTTTTGGATAGAGTTGGGCAAGTTAAAACCATTATCAGGTTATTCCTGGGGAAATTTCCTTTAATTTCCTGTCCTGGAACCACAACAGGAAGTGAGAATAAATCTCCCCAAAGACAGGGAACTTCCCCCCATTGGAGCGTTGGAAGATTTCCCAGCATTTCTCACTCTCATGACCATTCTACATTTCCCATCACTTTCTGCTTTGGTGACAATGGTCACTGGTACAAAAATAGAGAGCGAATATCCCCAATGGGGACAAAGAAGTCAATGTAAACTTAGCACAGGGTCTAAGGCTGGCCATAGACGGATCAACGTTTGGCAGGTTCAGCAGGACTTTAGTATCAATTTAAGGTGAAAAACCTTAAAGCAGAGCTCCACCCAAAAGGGGAAGTTTAACTTTAAATACTCCTCCCCTCCTCTCCTGCCACATTTGGAGTGCAATTTTTTTTGGGGGGGAGCTGGTACCTTGTTTTGACAGGTACCCGCTCCCGCTTCCTCTCGGATCGCTCAGGCAATCCGAACGGAAGTTCTCCTCTCCTCCTCCCTCCCTGCAGTCTTCTGGGGCAAGTCAGTGGTCTCAGAAGACTGCCGGACCATTCAGGAGGTGCAGCACAATTCGCGCAATGCGCAGCGGGTACCCGGCTGTCAACAGCCGGATGCCCAAAGTTGAGATGCCGGCACTGGGGAGAGAAGCAGGAGAGAAGGGACGGCTCGGGTGAGCACATCGCTGGATCCTGGAACAGGTGAGTGGCCTTTTATTAAAAGTCAGCAGCTACAAATTTTGAAGCTGCTAACTTTTAACCGCTTCAGCCCCGGAAGATTCTATCCCCTTCCTGACCAGAGCACTTTTTGCGATTTGGCACTGCGTCGCTTTAACTGACAATTGCACGGTCGTGCGACGTTGCACCCAAACAAAATTGACGTCAGTTTTTTCCCACAAATAGAGCTTTCTTTTGGTGGTATTTGGTACATCTCTGTGTTTTTTATTTTTTGCGCTATAAACCAAAAAACACGTACATTTTGAAAAAAATGCTATATTTTTTACTTTTTGCTATAATAAATATCCCCCAAAAATATATAAAAAAAACTATTTTTCCTCAGTTTAGGCCAATATGCATTCTTCTACATATTTTTGGTAAAAAAAAAAAATCACAATAAGCGTATATTGGTTGGTTTGCGCAAAAGTTATAGCGTCTACAAAATAGGGGATAGATTTATGGCATTTTTATTATTTTTTTTTTTTACTAGTAATGGCGGCGATCTTTATTGGGACTGCGACATTATGGCGGACACATCGGACACTTTTGACACATTTTTGGGACCATTGTGATTTATACAGCGATCAGCGCTATAAAAATGCACTGATTACTGTAAAAATGTCACTGGCAGGGAAGGGGTTAACACTAGGGGGCAATCAAGGGGTTAACTGTGTTCCATCTCTGTGTTCTAACTGAAGGGGGGAGGGGACTGTGTAGGGGAGATGACAGATCACTGTTCATACTTTGTATGAACAGACGGTCTGTCACTTCTCCCCTCAGAGAACCGGAAACTGTGTGTTTACACACACAGATCCCTGTTCTAGTTGTGTAACCAGTGATCGGCACCGCCAGGCACCTGCATGGGCTCCGGGGGCGAGCGGCAGGCGCGCCTGCCCGTAGTGGCCACAGGGCGAAGCGACGTTACATAAAGTCGTTTCGCCCAGCCGTGCCATTCTGCCGCAGTAAAACTGCGGCGGCTGGTCGGCAAGTGGTTAATAAACACAAAAACAACTGGAGCTCCTCTTTAAGGACTCTTTTACACCATCAGACCGATCGGGTCTGCCTGTTGATTTTTCTGGCGGACCCAATCGGACCACCCATTGCTCTCTATGGGGCGGCGGATGTCAGCGGACATGTTTTTCGCTGCCATCTGCCGGCATCAGATCCGGTCTGCTACACTAAAAACAGACGGGTTGGGATATAACTCGCCATCCCTCTGGTGGATCAGATGACAATCAGATGGAAACGGACTGCAGGTCCATCCGACCACCCCATAGAGAGCAGCGGGTAGTGTCTGTGTCTGCTCTGCATACATCCTGTCTGCTCATCGGGGATCAGCAGAGAGATTCCCCACTGAGCAAGCGGATCCGCTTGGAGGGATTCTGCCCCCTGTGAAAGGGGTCTAATGCGGCGTACACGCGGTCGGAATTTCCGATGGAAACAGTCCGATGGGAGCTTTTCATCGGATTTTCTGACCGTGTGTATGCCCAACGGTCTTTTTCTGTCGGAATTTCCGACGGACTTTGAATTGAGAACCTGTTCTCAATTTTTCCGACGGAAAACCTTTCTATCGGATTTTCCGATCGTGTGTATGCAATTCCGACACGCAAACTTCCGACGCATGCTCGGAAACAATTTGACGCATTCTCGGAAGCATTAAACTTCCCTTTTATAGTGCAGTCGAACGTGTTTTATGCTGCTGTGTTACAGACCGTCGGAATTTGGTGTGATCGTGTGTAGGCAAGACAGTTTGAGCGAAATTCCGTTGGAAAAACCGTCAGAGTTTTTTTCCGACGAGAATTCCGATCGTGTGTACGCGGCATAAGGCTTTAGAACCACTTTAAGCACGTTTTTGAAGCTACTTTTCTCCTGCTAGAAGAGAAGTGTTAAGAGAAACTAAACCTTCTCTACAGCCTACAATTTTGGGAAGACCTCAATTAAAAAATGTATTCTGGGAAGAGTTACTGTAACTATCTAAATTTTATTACGATATCTCAGTAACAGGCTGAGGTTTGGTTTTAGGTTTTCTGGTTTTCAGAGGTAAGTTTACAACCTTACTCAAAGTCAACAGCAGTAAAAAAGACTTTCCCGCTTGCCACAGCCGCCAGCTGTAAGGAATTTAGAACAGTAAAGGCCACAGGCGTGTTATGAAAGTAAACGTGTTTATGTTCTCCTGGGTCTCATGATCTCACAGGAGAGGCGTGAGTGTTTTGGGACTCTCTCTCTCCACCTCGGGCCGTCCTGTTCCAGCAATCAGGATGTGAGCGTCGTGTGACCTCACTATAGGCTACGTCGGTGTTGAGCAACACTGGCTACACATGTACTTCACATAAACAATCTGTGAGTCATACGGAGCTCTGCTGCGCTAGCAAAAGATGTATGAGTGATAAACTGGCCACACGTATTACAATATGATTGCACCAACGGCCAAGTGTAGGCGGAGTGATACAAAACTAAGTATCTCAGTATCAAAATAGCTTCAGCCAAAACCTTTTTGGTCTTATGCCACGTACACACGAGCGGACTTTTCGACGGACTAGGTCCGACGGACTTTCGACGGAGTTCCGACGAACTTTCCAAATGAACGGACTTGGCCACACACAATCACACTAAAGTCTGACGGATTCGAACGAGATGACGTACGACCGGACTAGAATAAGGAAGTTCGTAGCCAGTAGCCAATAGCTGCCCTAGCGTCGTTGTTTGTCCGACGGACTAGCACACAGACGAGCGGATTTCTCGATAGGAACTGGGTCCGGCGGAGTTCCGGCGGAAAAATTTGAAGCATGTTCTATTTCTAAAGTCTGGCAGATTTTTCGACAGCTAAAGTCCGATGGAGCCCACACACGATCGAATTGTCCGACGGATTCGTTCCGTCTGACCTTTGCTGTCGAAAAGTCCGGTCGTGTGTACGCAGCATTAGTCTTGGATGGGGTAGGGGATGGTTAAAGCTCAAGTTGAGCTGGCCATGCAGTGTCTGAATTTCAGTCGGATCCTGAGGAACAGGTTGAAATTTGCTTAGTGGCATCGGAAAAGTGACTGCAACCAATCAGATGCAACCGCTGTTTCAGTATTTTGACAACCTGGAGGTGAGGAATGGTTACAACTTGTGACAATGTTTAGGTTGCTGCCTGTCACTTTACCTAGTGACAATCACCCTTCCCATTTCTCATTCAGGTATCAGAGGGCCAGAAAAGGAAGGAAAGTCTGCTCAATTGGATTGTAGAAATTAAAAAAATGGATGCAGAAAAATGATGGAAACTTAAAATCTCCCCGAACTATTAACATGGAGGAGCCTTTCTCAACCTTTTTACCCAAGAGGAACCCTTAAAAATAGTTTTTAAGTCTTTGAGAACCCCTGTTAAAAACAATTAATTGGGAGGGGGGTCAGTGGTGGCCAGTGGAAGGAATGTCCCCTTTTCTTGGTGGTCAGAATGCCATCTTTAGAGACAGATAAAAATTTGTGTTTGGCAACTCGTTCTGCCAAGTGGTGTTGGCCCCAGAGCTATCCAGTCACCATGAATCAATCCAAAAATCAAGAAACCCCTAGCAACCTCTGGAGGAGCCCTAGGCTTCCATAGAGCCCTGATTGGCAATGACTGGGCCTAAATCTTTGATCACAGTTGATTTGGGCTACCAAAAGTCACCCATGTAGCAACCTCTGGAGGAACCCTAGGGTTCCGCAGAATGCAGGCTGAGAATGGCTGGGCACCAGACACCTCAGTTGAGAGACACATCATCCACAGATCTAAGAACCCCTAGCAACCTCTGGAGGAACCCTAGGCTTCAATTGAGTCTTGGTTGACAATGGCTGGGCTAAAGATTTGATCACAATTGGTTTGAATTATTGAAAGTCACCCATATACCAACCTCTGGAGGAACTCTAGGCTTCCATAGAACCCTGGTTGACAATGGCTGGGCTAAAGCTTTGATCACAATTTATTTAAATTATTGAAATTCACCCATGTAGCAGCCTCTCGAGGAACCCTGGTTGAAAATGGCTGGATTAAAGCTTTTATCACAATTGATTTGAGCTTCTAAAGTCACCCATGTAGCGACCTCTGGAGGAACTCTAGGCTTCCATAGAACCACGGTTGATGATGGCTGGGCTAAAGCTTTGATCAAATTGATTTGAACTAGTGAAAGTCACCCATGTAGCAGCCTCTGGAGGAACCCTTAGGGTTCCACAGAACCCTGGTTAAGAATAGCTGGGCTAAAGCTTTGATCACAATCTATTTGAGCTACTGAAAGTCACCCACGTAGCAACCTTTGGAGGAACCCTAGAATTCTACAGAACTGTAGTTTCGAATGGCTGGCCTAAAGCTTTGATTACAATTCATTTGAGCTACTGAAAGTCACCCATATGGCAATCTCTGAAGGAACCCTAAGGTTCCACAGAAACCTTGTTAGGAATGTCTAGGCTAAAGCTTTGATCACAATCGATTTGAGCTACTGAAATTCACCCATGTAGCAACCTGTTGAGGAACCTTAGGGTTCCACAGAACCCTTGCTGAGAATGGCTGGTCACCAGACACCTCAGATGGGAGGTCAATCATCCACAGATCAAGGAACCCCTAGCAACCTCTTGAGGAACCCTCGGCTTCCATAGAACCCTGGTTGACAAGGGCTGAGCTAAAGCTTTGACCACAATTGATTTACAGTGGTGTGAAAAAGTGTTTGCCCCCTTCCTCATTTCCTGTTCCTTTGCATGTTTTGTCACACTTAAGTGTTTCGGAACATCAAACCAATTTAAACAATAGTCAAGGACAACACAAGTAAACACAAAATGCAATTTGTAAATGAAGGTGTTTATTATTAAAGGTGAAAAAAAATCCAAACCATCATGGCCCTGTGTGAAAAAGTGATTGCCCCCCTTGTTAAAACATACTATAACTGTGGTTGTCCACACCTGAGTTCAATTTCTCTAGCCACACCCAGGCCTGATTATTGCCACACCTGTTCACAATCAAGGCATCACTTAAATAGGAGCTGCTTGACACAGTAAGGTCCACCAGAAGATCCTTAAAAGCTACACATCATGCCGAGACCCAAAGAAATTCAGGAACAATTGAGAAAGAAAGTAATTGAGATCTATCAGTCTGGAAAGGGTTATAAAGCCATTTCCAAAGCTTTGGGAATCCAGCGAACCACAGTGAGAGCCATTATCCACAAATGGCGAAGACATGGAACAGTGGTGAACCTTCCCAGGAGTGGCCGGCCGCCCAAAATTACCCCAAGAGCGCAGCGACGACTCATCCAAGAGGTCACAAAAGACCCCACAACAACGTCCAAAGAACTGCAGGCCTCACTTGCCTCAGTTAAGGTCAGCGTTCATGCCTCCACCATCAGGAAAAGACTGGGCAAAAATGGCCTGCATGGCAGAGTTCCAAGGAGAAAACCACTGCTGAGCAAAAAGAACATCAAAGCTCGTCTCAATTTCTCCACAACACATCTTGATGATCCCCAAGACTTTTGGGACAACATTCTGTGGACCGATGAGACAAAAGTGGAACTCTTTGGAAGGTGTGTGTCCAAGTATATCTGGCGTAGAAGGAACACTGCATTTCAGAAAAAGAACATTATACCAACAGTAAAATATGGTGGTGGTAGTGTGATGGTCTGGGGCTGTTTTGCTGCTTCAGGACCTGGAAGACTTGCCGTGATAAAAGGAACTATGAATTCTGCTGTCTACCAAGAGATCCTGAAGGAGAATGTCCGACCATCTGTTCGTGTACTCAAGCTGAAACGAACTTGGGTTCTGCAGCAGGACAATGATCCTAAACACACCAGCAAGTCCACCACCGAATGGCTGAAGAAAAACAAAATGAAGACTTTGGAGTGGCCTAGCCAAAGTCCTGACCTGAATCCTATTGAGATGTTGTGGTATGACCTTAAAAAGGCCGTTCATGCTCGAAAACCCTCTAATGTAACTGAATTAGGACAATTCTGCAAAGATGAGTGGGCCAAAATTCCTCCAGGACGCTGTAAAAGCCTCATTGCACGTTATGGCAAATGCTTGGTTGCAGTTGTTGCTGCTAAGGGTGGCCCAACCAGTTATTAGGTTTAGGGGGCAATCACTTTTTCACACAGGGCCATGATGGTTTGGATTTTTTTTCACCTTTAATAATAAACACCTTCATTTACAAATTGCATTTTGTGTTTACTTGTGTTGTCCTTGACTATTGTTTAAATTGGTTTGATGTTCCGAAACACTTAAGTGTGACAAACATGCAAAGGAACAGGAAATGAGGAAGGGGGCAAACACTTTTTCACACCACTGTAAGCTACTGAAAGTCACCCATGTAGCTTTATCCATAAATGACTCCACTTTTCGGCCACAGAAAAAACTGCTGTGCTAAAATAAAACTAAGTTCATGCTACGTGGCCAATTTTAGATACAAATAATTCTTAGTAGAGCTTTTGTTTTTGCTGGGCATAGAGAATCATAGCAGAAGTTATATTTTAACCACATTGATCTACAAGACCATGAAGAAGTCGACATGGGTAATCAGAGACAGGAAGCCGCATTTCTCAATCAGCCGTGACTGCAGCACCTGCAGATAAGCTTTAAATATTCCCCCCAGCCTTGGTTTACCGTCATGTGAGTTTTTATCACCTTCTGTCTAAACTTAAAGAAGGGTTGTGTTTGAATTTCCAATACATTGGTATCTTCTCCTTCCAGGTCAATAATACTACACCGATAGGAAAACAAACATTGCCTAATTTTCAGACTGGCTACAACAAGAATATTGATTTGCTTTTATTAAAAGTGGCACCCCAGTCCTCTCAGAGGAGCGGTGTCCTATGACTTTCATGAAAATGAATAGGGCTTTGCATGCTCCAGAATCCAATTGCAACCTAGGCAATACAGACATTTGTATAGCAGAATGATTTCCACCCGGGGTGCCAGTTGGGTTCCCCCAGGTTGCCACAAACACGACACCCAGATTTTCCTAGAATCATGAGTTGCCATGAAGTGGCGAGCCAGGAGCCACCCACCAACACCGTCACACCCAATGATGCTCTAAGGCAGCATGCACAGCGAGCCTTATTTTCTGTTATGTTTATGGCGGCCGGTCCACCCACACAATGGCAACTCGTGATGCTGATTCAGGACAGGCGGCATGCAGGGCTACCCCAACCATTCAGGAGAAGATGGAAGTCCACCTCGTCCAAACCTGCTCCGCCCCCCACCCTCCGCTACTTAACCTAAAAATAGGGCTTTGATTTGAAAAGGGGAATGCGTGAGTGGGGGGGCTCGGATGTGATAAGAAGACTCGTTGATGAAGATGGAAGTCCACCTCGTCCAGACCGACTTCTCCCCTACCCTCCGCTACGATGCCTTAACCTAAAAAAAAGGCTTTGATATGAAGAGGGGACTGCGTGAGTGGGGGGAATCTGATGTGATGAGAAAGAAGACTCATTGATGAAGATGGAAGTCCACCTCGTCCAGACCTGCTCTGCTCCCCACCTCTGCTACGCTGCCTTAACCTAAAAATAAGGCTTTGATCTGAAGATGGGCCTGCGTGAGTGGGGGGAATCTGATGTGATGAGGGGGACCCTTGACCCTTGTGATGGTGGCTACTGAACTTAAAGTTTTTCTAAAGGCTCAAGGTTTTTTTTTCTACCTTAATGCAGGTAGGTAGATAAAAAAACCTTCTGGGTGCAACCCCCGAGCCCCCTCTTAGCCCCTATACACACGGTCGGAAATTCCGACCACAAAATCCTTCTTTTTTTTTCCAATGGATTTTGTCTGAAACTGGTGTTGCATACACACGGTCGGACAAAGTTGTCGGAAAATCTGATCGTTACGAACGTGGTGACGTTCGCTGCATACTACGGAACTACGTAGAGGCTAGTAACCAATAGCTTTGGTCTCGTAATTTGATCTGAGCATGCGTGGCACTTTGTCCGCCGGAATTCCCTACACACGATCGGAAAAAGTCTGAACGGATTTTGTTGTCGGAAAATTTTAGATCCTGCTCTCAAATTCTTTCCGTCAGACATTCCGACGGAAAAAGCCCGCTAGAGCCCACACACGATCGGATTTTCCGACAACATAATCTGATCGGACTTTTTCCATCGGAATATCCGACCGTGTGTACGGGGCATTACTCTTGGTTTCACACCTATGCGTTTTTTACTGCGTTCTCCAGAAACACACTGCAGGCCATTTAAGATGGTTTCCTATGGATCTAGTTCACATCTGTGCACTTTGAGCCAGTGCGTTGTTTTGGAAAGGGTTAGGGATTTTTTTTCCCGCAACAGATTGCATTTTGCGTGCAACAAAAACACAAGTTTTCCTGGCTAATAGGAAAGTACAATATGACAGTTCTGTTCATGGAGTGCGACTTTGATGCAACTTTACACTCTATGGCACTCAAGTTGCATCAAAGTTGCACTCCATGAATAGAATGATACATATGCGGTTTGTTTTGTTCCTGAACAAATATTCAGAATTTTTGATTATTCAGAGATTCGGATATATTCGCATACCCAAATTACAGTATGAACGAACTTTACAGAATGCTCCGAATAACGAAATGAAATTTGTCCGAATTTCCAAAATTCAAATTGAAATTTGAATCGAATTTTACATCGAATTCGAACAGTAAACATGTTTATGAAATCAAAGACTGTGTGTGTTATTAGAGTACCATTTTGAAATAATGCTGTTTTAGTTAAGCCAAAGGTGATTTAACCGCTTCAGCCCTGGAAGATTTTACCCCCTTCCTGACAAGAGATTTTTTTGCTATTCGGCACTGCGTCGCTTTAGCTGACAATTGTGACGCTGTACCCAAACAAAATTGACGTCCTTTTTTTCCCACAAATAGAGCTTTCTTTTGGTGGTATTTGATCCACCTCTGCGTTTTTTTTTTGCGCTATAAACAAAAAAATAGCGAAAATGTAGAAAAAAAGCAATATTTTTTACTTTTTGCTATAATAAATATCCCCAAAAATATATAAAAAAACGAATTTCTTTCTCAGTTTAGGCCGATACGTATTCTACATATTTTTGGTTAAAAAAAAAAAAATCACAATAAGCGTATATTGATTGGTTTACAAAATAGGGTATAGATTTATGGCATTTTTATTATTATTATTTTTTTTACTAGTAATGGCGGCGATCAGTGATTTTTATTGTGACTGCGACATTATGGCGGACACAGTTGACACTATTTTGAGACCATTGTCATTTATACAGCGATCAGTGCTATCAAAATGCACTGATTACTGTATAAATGTCACTGGCAGGGAAGGGATTAACACTAGGGGGCGATCAAGGAGTTAAGTGTGTCCTAGGGAGGTGTCCCAACTGTAGGGGGGATGGGCTACCACTGACATGACATTGATCACTGCTCTCGATGACAGGGAGCAGTAGATCTCTGTCATGTCACTAGGCATAATGGGGAAATGCCTTGTTTACAACTCCCCATTGTACCTCTCTACACCGCAATCGCGGGCCGCCGGCGAACATCAAGTTCCTGGGACCCGCGGGCACGCTCCCACGGTGTGCGCGGGCCCGATAGGCGGCAAATTTAAAGGGACCATTTTCCTGCCTGTGCCATTCTGCCGACGTACATCTGTGTGCGGCGGTCGGCAAGCGGTTAAAGAGTCATTATAATTATTTGGTGAAGATTTTTCTTTTCTTTGTTTACTTTGCCACATTCGAACCGAAAAAAATTTTTTTTTTACATTTTTGATTCAGCCGATTCAAAATGCTTTAATTCGAGCTTTCCAAATCAAAAAAATCGTAAATTCCCATTTGCAACAATCTTAATTGTTATGTTATCTTTTGATTAAATAAAAAAATTTATGGATAAAAAAAAAAAATGAAAAAATCGTAAATTCAAAGAAAATTTGAAAAAGACATAATAAGAATTCCGAATACAAATCCCGAATATGAATTGAACAAATCAACCAAATTTAACGAAACAAAATAATTCAATTAATGAATTAATAAACTAAACAAAACAAATTTTTTTCGTCATGCACATGTCTAAACAGAACTGTAAAACTTTCCTATTAGCAAAACATAATGAAAAATAGCATCAAAAACACATGCCCATAAATGCAAAATGCATCAACTGCACCCTGCATAGAGTTGAACTAACCTTACCTTATACTTACCCGAGCACCATCTTGATCCATCGATGTGCAGCAGCAGCTCTTCTGGCCCCTGCCGCTGTCAATCACAGCCAATGAACCAATGAGGAGAGAGCGGGGGGAGGGGGGGCGTGCCGCGTTGTCTGTGTGAATGGACACCTAGAGCGTGGTTGGGGAGCCCCCCATCATAAGAGGCTTGATATTGGGAGCACTCGGCAGGGGGAGGAGCCAGGAACGCCAGCAGGGGGACCCAAAAAGAAGAGGATAGGGGCTGCTCTGTGCAAACCATTACACAGAGCAGGTAAGTATAACATAATTTTATTTTTTTAACTCTTTCCTTTAGAAACACTTTAATTTTATCATGTTGGTTGTGTGCATCGTTCCAGGCTCAGGTTTCCCATTAATAAGTAACTGTATTAGTGTCACAGGTCCACAAAAAGTGTCAAAACTGTAATTTAGGTGTCCGATTTGTCCGTCACTGATCGCCGCCATTACTAGTAAATTTTTTTTTTAAATAAATAAGTAAATATATCCCATAGTTTGTAGACACGATAACTTTTGCAAAAAAAACTGATAATATACGCTTATTGCCAGAATACAAATTGGCCTAAATTGAGGAAGAAATTGTATTTTTTTTATTCATTTTTTATTGGATATGTATTATAGCAGAAAGTAAAAAATATAGTTTTTTTCTTCATAATTTTCAGACTATATTTTGTTCATAGCGCAAAAAAAAAAATAAAAAAAAAACGCAGAGGTGATCAAATACCACCAAAAGAAAGCTCTATTTGTGGGAAAAAAAAAACATTGATTTTATTTGGGTACAGCGCCGCAGGGCCGCGCAATTGTTAAAGTAACGCAGTGCTGCATCGCAGGTCCACAAAAAGTGTCAAAACTGTCATTTAGGTGTCCGATTTGTCCGCAGCCATATGGCAGTCCCGCTATAAGTCACTGATCGCTGCCATTACTAGTAAAAAAATAACGAAATAAGTAAATATATCCCATATTTTGTAGACGCGATAACTTTTGCGCAAACCAATTACCGTATTTATCGGCGTATAACACGCACCCAAGTTTAGGAGGGAATTTTAAGGAAAAAAAAGTTTTAGGAGAGAAGTTTAGGGAAAAAAAAACTTACATTTAAGCGTCATTTGCAGCCTGCCCAGCGTCATTTGCAGCCTTGTCCAGCGTCATTTTCAGCCTGCCCAGTGTCATTTGTAGCTTGCCCAGTGTCATTTTCAGCTTGCCAGTGTCATTTTCAGCTTGCCCGCGTCATTTGCAGCTTGCCAGTGTCATTTGCAGTTTGCCAGCGTCATTTGCAGCCTTGCCGACGTTTAAATTTCCCGCCGCCGAGACAGACCGCGCATGCGCCGCCGAAAAAGACTGAACCGTGGCCGAAAAAGGCCGAAGCGCGGCCGAAAAAGACTGAGCAGACTGTTCGGGAGCGAGCGCAGGGAGGCAGGACTACGAGCGGAGCTGAACAGTCGGCTCGGCCTTTTTCGGCCACGCTTCGGCCTTTTTCGGCCGCGGTTCGGTCTTTTTCAGCGGCGGTCGCTATTTTTCGGCGCCGCAACCAATATTTGTCATTTTTTTGGGGGGTTACCGGCGTATAACACGCACCCACGACTTTCCCCCGATTTTAAGGGGGGAAAAAGTGCGTGTTATACGCCGATAAATACGGTAATATACGCTTATTGGGATTTTTTTCTTTTATTTTTTTACCAAAAATATATAGCAGAATACAAATTGGCCTAAATTGATGAAGAAATTAGTTTTTGTTTTTTTTATTATTGGATATGTATTATAGCAGAAAGTAAAAAATATATTTTTTTTCTTCAAAATTTTCAGACTATATTTTGTTTATAGCGCAAAAAAAAAAAACCGCAGAGGTGATCAAATACCATTAAAAGAAAGCTCTATTTGTGGGGGGAAAAAACATTGATTTTATTTGGGTACAGCGCCGCACGACCGCGCAATTGTCAGTTAAAGCAACGCAGTGCCGTATCGCAAAAAAATGGCCTGGAAATGAAGGGGGGTAAATCTTCTATAGGTGGTTAAATAGGTCCTCTAGTCTTAAAATTGAATGGATATTAATGTTTCTGCACAGGCCACAGTAAATAAAAGCACAAGGCCATGTGATGTTGGTTATATAATAAAGCAGAGATTATTTTTCATATCTCCTCCACGTGAACATAGTATAGGAATTCTATACCCTCCCCACTTATCTAAATGGCCATGGCAGTTTATCAGGGTGTGATACGAAGCTGGTGGCAAACGTACAAAAGCAACCTCAAGGCACGCCATCAATGTAGAGCTATGAAAGGTCCTGTAAGAGGACAGCGACTCCAACGCCAAAACTTAACCACCTAAGGACCGAGCCTCTTCTTGAGATTTGTTGTTTACAAGTTAAAAAAACATTTTTTTTTTTTGCTAGAAAATTACTTATAACCCCCAAACGTTATACTTTTTTTTTTCTAACACCCTAGAGAATAATATGGCGGTCGTTGCAATACTTTCTGTCACACCGTATTTGCGCAGCGGTCTTACAAGCGCACTTTTTTTTAGAAAAAATACACTTTTTTGAATTAAAAAATAAGACAACAGTAAAGTTAGCCCAATTTTTTTTCATATTGTGAAAGATAATGTTACGCCGAGTAAATTGATACCAAACATGGCACACTTCAAAACTGCGCCCGCTTGTGGAATGGCGACAAACTTTTACCCTTAAAAATCTCCATAGGCGATGTTTAAAAAATTCTACAGGTTGCATGTTTTGAGTTCCAGAGGAGGTCTAGGGCTAGAATTATTGCTCTCGCTCTACCGATCGTGGCAATACCTCACATGTGTGGTTTGAGCACCATTTTCATATGCGGGCGCTACTCACGTATGCGTTCGCTTCTGCACGTGAGCTCGGCAGGACGGCACGTTTAAAAATATATATATATATTTTTTCTTATTTTATTTATTTATTTATTATTTTTACACAGTTTAAAAAAATAAAATAAATAGTGTCACTTTTATTCCTAATACTAGGAATGCAAACATCCCTTGTAATAGAAAAGAAGCATGACAGGACCTCTTAAATATGGGATTTGGGATCAAAAAAGACCTGAGATCTCATATTTACAGAAAAATGCAATAAAAAAAAAAAAAAAAAAAGAAATTGTCATTTAAAAAAAAAAAAAATCTCCCGCCAATAAAAGTGATCTTGCGGCGAATCCGGAATTATCGGAAAGCAGACCGCCAGCCGAAAAAGAGGATACCGAGGTTGTGCTGCCATAACAACGATATTCCTCTTCAAAGTTAGGACGTATATCGGCGTGCGGCGGTCCGGAAGTGGTTAAAGTGGTGGTAAACCTCAGACATGAAATATGAACAAAGCCTATCCCTCTATAGTGTGTACTTGTATCAATCCAGAACACTAAGTGTCATTTCTATCTGCTGCCTCATTCCTCTGCTATCCGCATGAGTCACTTCTCACATGTTTTTCTGAAACCAAAAAAAAAAAAAGGTGACAGGAGGGAGCTGCAGCACACAGCCTGTGATTGACAGCCTCAGCTCTGTTCCTGTGTGCTGTGTGAAGGGGGGTGTGTCTCTTCCCTCCAATCAGCTGTCAGAGCTCTCCTCACTGAGCTCTGCAGTGTGTAATTTCCGCCCCTGCTTTCTGAAATCTCAGACAAGCTTTATAAATTCTAGAATTTGAATGGCTGTAGAGAAGTGAATCCCGCAGATAAACAGGTACAACTTATGTAGGAGGCTTTGCTTCATCTTTGTGTATCACCTAAGGCCAGTCACGGCCCTGGGTATATGCAGTGCTGGGACAAAGTCATTTAGAGCCCAGAGTGAACATGCAAAACTGTACCCCCCCCCCCCAAGATGTATAAGTGTCATGTGTCAGCAAAAATCCCCCCCCCCCTCAATATAAATTGAGCATTAATCTGCATGCTTACCTCCTAAGAATAAATTCCCCATCCCACCTCGCAGTTCAAATCCTCTCTTTGCCCAAATCCCCCCCCCCTAAAAAAAAAATCACCCCTCCTAGTATAAATCCTCTACCCCTCAAATTTCCTCTCCCACCCCCCACTCCAAAGCCCCCCTCCCAGTACAAGAGCCCTCAGTCCTGATGCAAACAGTGTACTAGCCTTTGGGAGGGGTTATGGGAATATGGATGTCATTTTGGAGGAGGCATTCCTAGGTAGGCTGTATTTGCCCGCAGACCACCCTAGGTAATGCCCACATGTGATGCTGATCCTCCATGACTGAAAGAACTGAAATCCAATGATGGAAAGGGGCAGACCCAGGGACAGTCAAGCAATTTCAATCCAGGAGAGGAGCCTGTACAACTACAAGGAAGGCTAGAGTTCAACACTAGGACTTTAGTATGTTTATCCCCAAGGACGCATAAAAAGTATTTCAATTATGTAAGTGCGTTCCTCTGTAGAATTCACCCACCCGCTTCTCGGGTTATCCTATCCATAGCTGGCATCCTATTCATAGCTAGCACTTACTTTCCTTTGAGCTCAACATGCCTGAACTAGCAAGCAGGAAGATGTTCTGAGTATTAGACTTTGATCTCTTTTAGGATCACATCAATGGTTGCCGTGCAGCAGTTAGTTTAGCCATCAAACTCCTTCAATATGTGTAACTTTTTTTGGGTACCGGTATAATGTTCCTGTTCTATTTTGAAGATTGGCAGACGTGCCCAACCAGGCAGCTGAAATTGTGGTCAGGCTGGACATAGCTCTCGTGGTTATACACCGATCAGCCATGACATTAGGGCCACCCACCATAACCCGTCGAGGCATGGACCCTACTAGACCTCTGAAGGTATGCTGGGGTATCTGGCACCAAGCCATCAGTAGAAGATCCTTTAAGTCAGGGGTAGGCAACCTTTCAGAAGTTAAGATCTACCTGGACAATATGGAAGAAATCAAAGATACCTGTTGGGGAGAGGGGCTTGGGCGGCACCCTTTAAAAAAAAAAAAACCTATCAAGTGCCCAATAAAAAGATGGCATGAAGAACACAGTCTGTCACAATAGTATCCTCCACCCCCCTTCACATCGCCCCCCACAGTAGTGTCTTCGTCCCCCCTTCACATCAACATCCCCCCACTGTAGTGTCCTCTGCCCCCCCTTAACATCAACCTCCCCCCACTGTAGTGTCCTCTGCCCCCCCATAGAAGTGTCCCCTGCCGCCCCAAGCAGCTTCATCTGACCCCTTCACATCACCCCCTTGCCCAACTGTAGTGTCCTCTGCACTCCCCATCCCAAAGCATTGTCTTCTGTCCCATCACACCCCCCCCCCTCACTGTAGTGTCCTCTGCTCCTCCTCTGCACCCCCCACCCCAAGGCAGTGTCCTCTGACCCCTTCACATCACCCCCCCCCCCCACATACACACTGTAATGTCCTCTGCCCCCCCCCCCCCCCATAGCAGTGTTGTGTGTTCTCCCAAAGTGTCCTCTGTCCCCACTGTAGTGTCCTCTGCCTGCCCCATAGCAGTCATGTGCACCTCCCCCTAAATTCACCCTAAACCCCCCCCCCCAAAGCAGTGTCCTCTGTCCCCTTCACATCACACCCCACTGTAGTGTCCTCTGCCCCCCAGCACTGTGTAGCTGGTACTCGCCTACCCTACAGCATGTGTGTACAGTAGAGCAGGTGGCAGGAGCCAGCAGAGTACTGGATGGATGGTGGGAGTGGGAGTAGCTGGAGTTAACTTTTCAAATTAATAAGCGGGCGATTGGTTGCTAGGACTGCTCCCACCCTTCATCCAGTACTGTGCTGCCTCCCGCTCTCTGCTGCAATTGACAGCTTTCTAATCTCCCGCTTCAAGTCCTGAAAGTTGTGAGGTGGGCCCTTCATGGATTTGTTTTCCAGCACTTCCCACAGATGCGCGATTAGGAGAATTTGGCGGGCAATTCAACACCCCAAAATCGTTTCTCAAACCATTCTTGAATACATCACGTGCTCATTGTAGGCACATTTGGCTGTAGACATGGGTCAGCGTGGGCACTCTGACCGGTCTGCCGCTACGTAGCCCCATATGCAACAAACTGCAATGCACTGTGTTTAACCTGTCCATCAGAACCTTCATTAACCCTTGATCTACAGTGGCTATTCTATTGGATTAGACTACATGGGTCAGCCTTTGGTGCTTGAAGGAGGAGGCATTAATTTCTTCCTGGCAGGATTATATAAATATCTGTGTGGAACCTGGTTAGAGGTCTTTAATTGGCTCATAGGAAGCCAGGAGTGAGAGGACCTAGAGATCAGCCTCTTTACTCTACCCCTAGAAAAGGCACCACAGCTATTGGGCACATTGCAGCTCAACTAAGAACTGATGTTTGCCAGTTGAATTATTATTCTCAGGGACTTGTGCCAAAAGCTAATAAAATGGAGTTTAACCAAGCTTCTGGCTGCTTCATGTTTTCAAAGTACATTCTACTCATCCTTGCAACTCCCATTTACTGCCAGTGACCCCCACCTGGTTGGGCTAGGACAGTAGTCTCCAAATTGCAGCTCTCCGCTTGCCAGCATCAGGCCCTTGAGGCACAATTCCTTCCGCTGACAACCAAAATGGGACACTATTCCTCCTAAGGACACCAACAATGGGCCATAATGCCTTCCACTGACACAAAACAATGGGCACTATTCCTTTCACTGACAACAAGCCATAATTCCATCCACTGACACCAATGTCTCCTTTAATGCCAAACAGGCATTGTCTACTCCCACTGGATACAGTCCAGCCCCCTTAAAGTGGTTGTAAACCACTTTGACCTACAGGATTAATTCTTACCTGTAGGGTTAGGAAATATCTCCTAAACCTACACAGTTTAGGAGATATTTGCCAAAAGACAAGCACCGCTGTTCACAACAATATGCCACGCGTGTCGGCTCCCGTGCGCATGCGTGACATCGCTGCTCCATCGAATGACAGCGTCGGCACAGCAGACCCAAGAAGATGGAGTCTCTTTACACAAGGGGACAGCGGCAATGTCGCTGGCACCTGTGTCAAGTAAGTGACACATAATGGACTATTATGCGATGCATAGTAGTTTATTATGTTTTACCTTTGCAGGGAAGCAAGGCAGTAAACCCATCAGGGTTTACTTCCTCTTTAAAAGTCTAAAGGGCAGTAAACTGATCCTCCTTTAAAATGTTTGAGACTGCTGCCCTAGGGAATGGTGAGAAGTGTCTTTCCTGGAACCACAAGCCATCAGGCCTCCTGAAAATATCTCCATAGGCGACGTTTAAAAAATTCTACAAGTTGCATGTTTTGCGTTACAGAGGAGGTCTATGGCTAGAATTATTGCTCTCGCTCTACCGATCGCGGCGAAACCTCACATGTGTGGTTTGAACACCATTTTCATATGCGGGCGCTACTCATGTATGCGTTTGCTTCTGCACGTGAGCTCGGCAGGACGGCACGTTTAAAAAATATATATTATTTTTTCTAATTTTATTTATTTATTATTTTTACACAGTTTAAAAAAATAAAATAAATGGTGTCACTTTTATTCCTAATACAAGGAATGTAAACATCCCTTGTAATAGAAAAGAAGCATGACAGGACCTCTTAAATATGGGATTTGGGGTCAAAGAAGACCTGAGATCTCATATCATATATTTACAGTAAAATGCAATAAAAACAAAAAAAAATGTGTCATTTAAAAAAAAAAAAAAAATCTCCCGCCGATAAAAGTGATCTCGCGGCGAATCCGCCGCAGAGACCATTCTTATCGGAAAGCAGACCGCCGGCCGAAAAAGAGGATACCGAGGTTGTGCTGCCATAACAACGATATTCCTCTTCAAAGTTAGGACGTATATCGGCGTGCAGCGGTCCGGAAGTGGTTAAAGTGGTGGTAAACCTCAGACATGAAATATGAACAAAGCCTATCACTCTATAGTGTGTGTTTGTCTCAATCCAGAGAACTAGGTGTCATTTCTATCTGCTGCCTCATTCCTCTGCTATCCGCATTAGTCACTTATCACATGTTTTTCTGAAACCAAAAAAAAAAAGGTGACAGGAGGGAGCTGCAGCGCACAGCCTGTGATTGACAGCCTCAGCTCTGTTCCTGTGTGCTGTGTGAAGGGGGTGTGTCTCTTCCCGCCAATCAGCTGTCAGAGCTCTCCTCACTGAGCTCTGCAGTGTGTAATTTCCGCCCATGCTTTCTGAAATCTCAGAAATCTCTAGAATTTGAATGGCTGTAGAGAAGTGAATCCTGCAGATAAACAGGTACAACTTATGTAGGAGGCTTTGCTTCATCTTTGTGTATCACCTGAGGCCAGTCACTGCCCTGGGTATATGCAGTGCTGGGACAAAGTCATTTAGAGCCCAGAGTGAACATGCAAAACTGTACCCCCCCCCCCCCCCCCAAGATGTATAAGTGTTATGTATCAGCAAAAATCCCCCCCCCCCCCACCCTCAATATAAATTGAGCATTAATCTGCATGCTTACCTCCTAAGAATAAATTCCCCATCGCACATCCCAGTTCAAATCCTCTCTTTGCCCAAACCCCCCCCCCCCCAAATAAATCACCTCTCCTAGTATAAATCCTCTACCCCTCAAATTTCCTCTCCCACCCCCCACTCCAAAGCCCCCCTCCCAGTACAAGAGCCCTCAGTCCTGATGCAAACAGTGTACTAGCCTTTGGGAGGGGTTATGGAAATATGGATGGCATTTTGGAGGAGGCATTCCTAGGTAGGCTGTATTTGCCCGCAGACCACCCTAGGTAATGCCCACATGTGATGCTGATCCTCCATGACTGAAATCCAATGATGGAAAGGGGCAGACCCAGGGACAGTCAAGCAATTTCAATCCAGGAGAGGAGCCTGTACAACTACAAGGAAGGCTAGAGTTCAACACTAGGACTTTAGTATGTTTATCCCCAAGGACGCATAAAAAGTATTTCAATTATGTAAGTGCGTTCCTCTGTAGAATTCACCCACCCGCTTCTCGGGTTATCCTATCCATAGCTGGCATCCTATTCATAGCTAGCACTTACTTTCCTTTGAGCTCAACATGCCTGAACTAGCAAGCAGGAAGATGTTCCGAGCATTAGACTTTGATCTCTTTTAGGATCACATCAATGGTTGCCATGCAGCAGTTAGTTTAGCCATCAAACTCCTTCAATATGTGTAACTTTTTTTGGGTACCGGTATAATGTTCCTGTTCTATTTTGAAGATTGGCAGACGTGCCCAACCAGGCAGCTGAAATTGTGGTCAGGCTGGACATAGCTCTCGTGGTTATACACCGATCAGCCATGACATTAGGGCCACCCACCATAACCCGTCGAGGCATGGACCCTACTAGACCTCTGAAGGTATGCTGGGGTATCTGGCACCAAGCCATCAGTAGAAGATCCTTTAAGTCAGGGGTAGGCAACCTTTCAGAAGTTAAGATCTACCTGGACAATATGGAAGAAATCAAAGATACCTGTTGGGGAGAGGGGCTTGGGCGGCACCCTTTAAAAAAAAAAAAAACCTATCAAGTTCCCAATAAAAAGATGGCATGAAGAACACAGTCTGTCACAATAGTATCCTCCACCCCCCTTCACATCGCCCCCCACAGTAGTGTCTTCGTCCCCCCTTCACATCAACATCCCCCCACTGTAGTGTCCTCTGCCCCCCCTTAACATCAACCTCCCCCCACTGTAGTGTCCTCTGCCCCCCCCCATAGAAGTGTCCCCTGCCGCCCCAAGCAGCTTCATCTGACCCCTTCACATCACCCCCTTGCCCAACTGTAGTGTCCTCTGCACTCCCCATCCCAAAGCATTGTCTTCTGTCCCATCACACCCCCCCCCCCCCCCCACCCTCACTGTAGTGTCCTCTGCTCCTCCTCTGCACCCCCCACCCCAAGGCAGTGTCCTCTGACCCCTTCACATCACCCCCCCCCCACATACACACTGTAATGTCCTCTGCCCCCCCCCCCCCCCCCATAGCAGTGTTGTGTGTTCTCCCAAAGTGTCCTCTGTCCCCACTGTAGTGTCCTCTGCCTGCCCCATAGCAGTCATGTGCACCTCCCCCTAAATTCACCCTAAACCCCCCCCCCCCCCCAAAGCAGTGTCCTCTGTCCCCTTCACATCACACCCCACTGTAGTGTCCTCTGCCCCCCAGCACTGTGTAGCTGGTACTCGCCTACCCTACAGCATGTGTGTACAGTAGAGCAGGTGGCAGGAGCCAGCAGAGTACTGGATGGATGGTGGGAGTGGGAGTAGCTGGAGTTAACTTTTCAAATTAATAAGCGGGCGATTGGTTGCTAGGACTGCTCCCACCCTTCATCCAGTACTGTGCTGCCTCCCGCTCTCTGCTGCAATTGACAGCTTTCTAATCTCCCGCTTCAAGTCCTGAAAGTTGTGAGGTGGGCCCTTCATGGATTTGTTTTCCAGCACTTCCCACAGATGCGCGATTAGGAGAATTTGGCGGGCAATTCAACACCCCAAAATCATTTCTCAAACCATTCTTGAATACATCACGTGCTCATTGTAGGCACATTTGGCTGTAGACATGGGTCAGCGTGGGCACTCTGACCGGTCTGCCGCTACGTAGCCCCATATGCAACAAACTGCAATGCACTGTGTTTAACCTGTCCATCAGAACCTTCATTAACCCTTGATCTACAGTGGCTATTCTATTGGATTAGACTACATGGGTCAGCCTTTGGTGCTTGAAGGAGGAGGCATTAATTTCTTCCTGGCAGGATTATATAAATATCTGTGTGGAACCTGGTTAGAGGTCTTTAATTGGCTCATAGGAAGCCAGGAGTGAGAGGACCTAGAGATCAGCCTCTTTACTCTACCCCTAGAAAAGGCACCACAGCTATTGGGCACATTGCAGCTCAACTAAGAACTGATGTTTGCCAGTTGAATTATTATTCTCAGGGACTTGTGCCAAAAGCTAATAAAATGGAGTCTAACCAAGCTTCTGGCTGCTTCATGTTTTCAAAGTACATTCTACTCATCCTTGCAACTCCCATTTACTGCCAGTGACCCCCACCTGGTTGGGCTAGGACAGTAGTCTCCAAATTGCAGCTCTCCGCTTGCCAGCATCAGGCCCTTGAGGCACAATTCCTTCCGCTGACAACCAAAATGGGACACTATTCCTCCTAAGGACACCAACAATGGGCCATAATGCCTTCCACTGACACAAAACAATGGGCACTATTCCTTTCACTGACAACAAGCCATAATTCCATCCACTGACACCAATGTCTCCTTTAATGCCAAACAGGCATTGTCTACTCCCACTGGATACAGTCCAGCCCCCTTAAAGTGGTTGTAAACCACTTTGACCTACAGGATTAATTCTTACCTGTAGGGTTAGGAAATATCTCCTAAACCTACACAGTTTAGGAGATATTTGCCAAAAGACAAGCACCGCTGTTCACAACAATATGCCACGCGTGTCGGCTCCCGTGCGCATGCGTGACATCGCTGCTCCATCGAATGACAGCGTCGGCACAGCAGACCCAAGAAGATGGAGTCTCTTTACACAAGGGGACAGCGGCAATGTCGCTGGCACCTGTGTCAAGTAAGTGACACATAATGGACTATTATGCGATGCATAGTAGTTTATTATGTTTTACCTTTGCAGGGAAGCAAGGCAGTAAACCCATCAGGGTTTACTTCCTCTTTAAAAGTCTAAAGGGCAGTAAACTGATCCTCCTTTAAAATGTTTGAGACCGCTGCCCTAGGGAATGGTGAGAAGTGTCTTTCCTGGAACCACAAGCCATCAGGCCTCCTGATGTAGTGCGTGGCCCCAGCCAGAGGAACAATGTTTAAAGGGATACTAGGCGTATGGGGTGGGTGTGTATTGAGCACACCGTACATGCAAGAGTGTAAACTATGGTTACAGTGAGTGCTGGGCCTGAATGAGTGCTACTGTATTTTGGTCTATAGAGAAAAACCAACAGCCCCTTAGTCACATTTTGGGACCCCACTTATACATACATCAGTGAGCCTTGGCAACCCTTAGACTGGTTTGTGGTCCTGACCACTGCAGACCGGGCACATCCCACAAGAGCTTCAGTATTGGAGTTGCTGACCCAGCCATCTACCCATTACAAGCCGGTCCTTAAAAGTCACCAAAATCTTAAACTTGCCCACTTTTTTCCCAACACATCATGGACAACAAGTTGACTTGCTTCCTGTATGTAGCCACATGCAGCTCATTAGAGTCCATGGCATGAGGTCTAACATTTGGGGGGGGGGGGGGTAATAGGTATAGCTAAAGAATTAAAAACCTTTGGTGGAACCCCATTAGAGAAATAGTCCAGGTTTTAATTTGACAAAACCATCTCCCTTTCACCATGGACAGCTAGTCCAACCCTTCACTAACAGAGTGTTTGTCCCCCACTATCAAGTGCTTAGTCAGAGCTGGGTTACATCTACAGTAATGCATACCTTCTCAGAGTACATATAAAACCAGTGTTGATAAGCACAGGACAACCCATTGCTGCCTGAGCAAGAGGTGACACCCTCAAAACACATGTATTATTATGCCATCCTGGGCTATTGGGGGGGGGGGGTATAAATAGCTTTTGCAATAATCTCTCCTGCCACATGTGATAAGTTAATGCCGTTTGATTATATGTTAATTTTAAGGTCCCATTGACATTGCATAGCAGGGACTGCATTTAGGGTGCCATTGAAGGCTAGTAGCACCCAGACATGTTTAACACCAAGATTCTCTGTGCAGGATGAGATATATGAACAGTGCTTTGGATAATGCACTAGGTTGGTGCACCCATTGCGGCCTACCCAATATATTTTCCTTATAGGACTGCAAATGGGTGTACAATTTACCTTCTTGTAAAGTGGTCTAAGAAAACTCCTGGCCTAAACATTCGCTGTAGTGTACATCTAAACCAGTGGTCTCCAAACTGTGGCCCAATTGCAGTCCTTAACAGCCATTCCTCCCACCGACCCCAGTTATGGGGCAACACCATTCCTCCCTCAAAAAAAAAAAAAAAAAAACTCAATGGTGTAACCCAAGTTTACTGCCACTGAGGTGGTTTCTACTCCCACTGGCAACAGTCCAGCCCCCCCTAAAGCTGGAACAGTAAACTAGCACCCTTTTTTAAAGTCTGGAGACCCCCCCTGATCTGAACCAACTAAAGCAGACTATATACACTAGAACGTCAACATTTTCATTGTAAGAACATTTGTTTTCCTGATCAATGGTAGTTGGGCGAGTCAGATGTTAATGCAATAAAGGATCAGAAACAATGAGAGTCTTAATGTATTAACAGTGGGTTTCGTTTTTGGCATAAACTTTAACAATCTTGGAACAGCATATAACAGTAGAAAAGTCAACTGGCGTATAAGCAGCTTAAAGCTGGGTACACTGTTGAATGTCAGGCCTTTGCCAGAAAAAAACAAACCGACATTCAGCCAGTGTGCATGTTGGTCTGACATGAGCCAACCGGCTCCTGTTGGATGAGCATGCTGGAAAAACCAGCAGCAGCCCGGCTCCCAACCAGCCCTTTCAGCCAATGGTGGAGAGCACCGATTTGAGTGTTTGGGAGAGACACATTGCCAAAGTTTAATCTGATGCAGATTACATGGAACCATAAAGGCATTAGACCCCCCTGAGCTGAGAAAAAAAAAAAAACTAGTCTATGCCTATACTGGAACACACCAAGAGCCGCGACTCTTCACTGTTGTTCAAGAAATACTGACTGAAGCTAACAGGAATATGTGAGCTCTTAAATTCCTTTGCAGCTTGTGATCACTTACTAGAAATTCCCTCATTTCTAATCTGCAAAACAAAAATGACTCAGTTGGAGAGACAGACATTCTTCCCAATTATGAAAGAAGAAGATTTGAGGGAAATCCAGATTGAAAAAAAAAAAGAAAAAAAGAAAGCGAAACACTGATCCTGCCAGAAATCTTAGTGATCTGCTAAACCTTTAGGGCACCTTTTGGATTACAGAACACCCACCACATTAGATCTGGCACGAGGCTTTGTAGACCCAATCATTGGCCCTTAGGCTGAACACAACTCTTCAGCACAGCATTGTCACCCAACAGAAGTAATATTATAGCAGATCAGGTGAAGTTTGGGGGGGGGGGGGGGGGTAAAAAAAATAAACCCATAACACAGCAAATACTTAAGGACACGACAGGCTTTTAAAAAATTTATTCTGCAGTAGATGATAAACACTGTCCACATCAGTTTATACAGGAGGAGATTTGTTACAAACACATAAAATACCCATGTCTGTCCCACAAGTATTGCACTGTCTGGACGGTAAAGCCAACTTTATGCCACGCACTTACTGCATTACCCTTGTACAGGCTACCAGAGTGCCCAGTGGCTACATTTAGAGCCAAACATCCAATTCAGGAGTTGAGACTTAATTTTGTCCTGTAACAATTCTCTCCAGGGAATGCAGGATGTGCAAACTAGCAATATGTCAATTCCCTCCCTTAAGCACAATTCACATTCAAGACCGGCTCATACAAAATAAGCCCATTTCAGTTTAACTAATAGAGACTACCATTGCTGAAGTACCACTTGCTTGGCTGCCATACACCCCAATCTGGAAGTACTTCTGACCTGAATACTTATTAGGTTGGCAATTCAAGACCATGAAGTTGGGTCAGAATATCATCCAGGAAGCTAGTCTTTGTAGACCTCCAGCAATGGCCTGAAAGGTTTAACCTATCCAGCAGTATGTGAACCTACTATTACAGGCTTGGCAATGGCCAAGAAAGAAGCTTAGAAGCCAAGGGAGTCTAGTTACTGCAGATGCTACTAGAGCAAGCTATGGAAAACAATAGCTCAACCAGTGATGGTATATAGCAGTGTTTCTCCAGTCCTCAAGGTGGACCAACAGATCAGGTTTCCCTCAAATGAAATGGCTGTGGCAATTACCAAGGCAGTGAAACTGATCAAATCCCCTGTGAAAAGTAATGAAAAACCATGACCTGTTGGTGCACCTTGGGGACTGGAATTGATAAACACTGGTATATAGGCAGAATAGGCTACCCTTCCATCAACTAGCAATCCACCCACTTCCATTTGCTCCCTTGTTTTATATGCCCAAGGGGACAAATGATTTTGGGATTTGGCATTAGGTCAGCACAGAGGTTTATTACATTGTTCGGATGACTCAACAACCTTGCCCCTGTGATGGCCAGTAGAAGGGAAGGATTCTGTGGTCCCATCTGGTTTCTACCATCCTGACAAAGGCAGGAGAGTTGTCATCCTAGGACTGGAAAGGTGTTGCAAAGTATCCTTAATTGCATGTGGTATACATACAATCCTCACCCATTTTCTCAGCCCCATGTTAAAACCATTGGTCTACACAACTCTGCACTATCCCTGAAGACCAGCATGGGCATTGTAATCCAGAGCCAGTCTTTGTACTAAAGATAAAAGTTTAAAAAACCAAAATTAAAAAACGGAAGTTTAAAAAGACTAAAAAAAGTGGCCACCCACTAATAAGACTTGCAGTTGACCTTAAAATTTAAGCATTCAAGTATTTGACGCCTGGTACAATTGCTAAAGACCACCCTGTGCTTTGCCCATGCAAATCAAAGCAGCGAGTTCACATTGTTACACCATCCAACTTTTGACCATTTTATCAGGCGGGGGACAGAAAGTTTGCAGGTCCTGCCCTATGAGATTACAGCTCATTAGGGAGTGCCAGAGACCTTCTCACCATTGAAGACAGCTATGCCCCAATGCAGAACCCCCTTTTAAAAAAGCTAGATCAGCTGTTATGGTCCCCAGCAAGATATTCTTCCCCAACTTATGCAACATAGTCAAAAACAGCACTCTAGCTATGAGCATCTTTGGAAACAAACACGGGTTTAAGAGCACCAATTTTAGATCACCATTACACAGGTCATAAGGCCTTTTAAAAATAGTGAAACATGCTGTTACCTGGCTAAACTGAGCAAATTGCTTCAATGCCCCTAGTCATTAGACCACATATTGGCATGTCTACTTGCAACATGCTGGTTCCAGGTCACAAGTAGCTAAGCCTCGGCAAGTGTCTTAGAACAAGTAGACTACAAATTAGGTGCATGGAACCAAACTGAGTTAATAGACAAGCTAGGCCAAAAGCTGGTGCAAGTCTAGTTAAAGACTTACCTAAATTAACCCACACCACCAGGCTCTTTACAGAAACCCAATACATGCAATTTACCCATACATGTGCTACTTTTGAAGGTCACAAAAAAAAATAAGTAAACATTTGCAGTAGAAGTGCTAGTGTTGAAACATTTAAGAGCATGCAGTTTCTTGGATCGAGAAGGTTTTTCTCACTTAAGAAGTCTCAGATATGTGGTCTCTTGGGCAACACTTTCATCTGTCTCCTGGTCTGTGGCCAACAGCTCACTTACTGGGGTCCCAGCTTTGGAAGTTGAAGGAGAGTCAATAGCCTCATCAGGAGAGGTACAGGTTAGTGGCATTACTACTGTCTCAACCTTTTCGGTCTCTTCATCTGAAGAATTCTCAGAAACAAATTCTGACTCAGAGGATAGCCCATCAGAGGAATAGTCTGACGTTTCACATTCTAGATAGACAGTCACTGGCTCTTCATTCACCTGTACTGGACTGGCAGGCACTGGCTCTTCATTCACCTGTACTGGTGAGAGAAACACTGGCTCTTCATTCACCTGTACTGGACTGGCAGGCACTGGCTCTTCATTCACCTGTACTGGTGAGAGAAACACTGGCTCTTCATTCACCTGTTCTGGACTGGCAGGCACTGGCCCTTCCATCACCTGTACTGGACTAGCAGGCACTTCATTCATATGTTCTGGACTGGCAGGCACTTGCTCTTCATTTACCCATTCTGGTGAGAAAAGCACTGGCTCTTCAGTTACCCAACAGACCGGCACTGGCTCTTCATTCACCTGTACTGGTGAGAGACACACTGGCTCTTCATTCACCCAGACCGGCACTGACTCTTCATTCACCTGTACTGGTGAGAGACACACTGGCTCTTCATTCACCTGTTCTGGACTGGCAGGCACTGGCTCTTCATTTACCCATTCTGGTGAGAAAAGCACTGGCTCTTCAGTCACCCAACAGACCGGCACTGGCTCTTCATGCACCTGTTCAGGACAGATAGGCAATGGCTCTTCATAAAACTGTTTAAATGTTGCTATTGTGAAGTAGTCTCTGGTCTCTCCAATCCTGTAAAATGTTGACATGTTAAACATTAGTGAACATTCCTCATACATCCCTATAGGCAGTTCAAGCAAGCCACTTAAAACAAATGCCAAAGCCAAAATTGTGTAAGGACCCTTCTGGGAATCTTCTGAGCTTGTGTCATTTGCTAGGTTTCTCCCAAGTTTAGGACATAAGGCTTCTGTCTACTGCTATTGGGCAACCCCAGTGGTGAGTGATTAATATTTACAACTCAAAAGCTGAGTAACTGCCTTTGCCCATCACTGCATTTTTATTTCGGTGACGCAAGCCAAAAGGGACAGACATTTGCCATATACTTTCTAGGAGGGTCCTTTGCCTTAAGACTTTGGGCTATAGCAGGGGTCTCCAAACTTTAGGCTAATTTACTATCCTTCAAACTTTAGGAGGGCTGGACTAAAAAGTTGGGTACACATGGGCCGAACGTCATAAAACATTGGCTGGTTCAAAATAAAGCACTGGTCAGTGAGAAGAGCAGTTGTGCCCCATCATTGGGTGTTATTGAATGAAATATGACCTCATTTGTGTCATAAGAAGAGTAGTGGCCCATTGGGAAAGAATGGTGCTTGATCATTGTCAAGAATGAAATGCCTAGCATCAAGGAAAGGAATAGTGCCCCAAAAGGACTGGATAAAAGGCAAGCAAAGGGCCACATCTGGCAGTCTTGTTTTTCCCCTTCACAAGACAAAAAGCCCAGGGTTTAAATAATCTAAAGCT